>MU261091.1:75000-120000 GCA_020310875.1 Ceratopteris richardii | reverse complement strand
TTGGTGTCATTGGGTATCTATTAGAGTGGTCTAAAGTTGACCCAAGTTTGAGATGCGGTCTGTGTATAATCTCTGAGAAAACTATGCTCGAGTGAAGTGAGGTCTCTGCTTGACTAGCAGTTGTGAGCATTCAACTAGCTCATGTGGTAGACATTGTTTCTCTTTGTGTAAGCATCCATTTGAAGTGAAATTTGATTTTTTGGAAAGCCCTTGGTGTCAAGTATAGGTCTACAAAAGCTTACTGGAGTTGTCTGCATAGGCTCTGAGTAAGAGCATTTTTGGTGTGCAGAGGTCAAAGAAGGATACCTGTGGAGGTCATTCACGCTTCGTCGTTGCTTAGGGGTTGAGATACTTCCCCCATCAGTGGTATTAGAGCATTTGGGAACCTTGGAGGTATCACATACAAGCAAGAAGACCTCTTGGAGTTGGTGGTTGAAGATTTGCATCAACAAAAGCTTCTTGGAGGTAGCTCACATCAAGGGGGAGCTATTCTACTCAAAGTTTCAAGAGCACAAGGTGTCCATCTAATGAAAGCTTTGGATTGAGGTAACCTCAGAGCCTCATTTTCATTTTACACACATTGGAGCATTAGCCAAGGGCTAGGTCAAGTATCAAAGACTAGATATGGGAGACTTCAACACTCAAATTGAAAAGCTAGACAAAGGGAACTATCAACCATGGAGATTTAGGGTCTCTAACTATCTTATGGGCAACGGCCTTTGGGGGTTGATTAGTTGAAGTGAACCAAGACCTAGGTTGGATGAGAATCCAACTAATGACCAGAGAAGGGCCTTTAGGGAATGGAATGAAAGAGACAAGAGGGTTATCTTTATTCTTTCCCAACACATTAGCAATAGCATGATCGGCCATATCCAAGACTTGGATTCAAGCAAGAAGGTATGGGAGACACTTGAAAGGCTTTATTCAACAAGCACCAAAGCAAGAAAGATCCAACTCAAGAATGAGCTCAACAACCTTAGGAAGAGCTCAGGGAGTAGCATAAATGACTACATACTTAAGGTCAAGGAGTTATCAGATACATTGGGATCCATTGGAAGCCACGTAGACGATAACGATCTTGTGGCTTATACTCTCAATGGTTAGAGATGATGAGAAGTGGAAACCCTTTACCACTTCAGTTTATGTAAGGGATAATCTTCCCGATTTTGAGCAATTGGTTGCTCTCATGGTCAGTGAAGAAATGAACAATGGTTAGAGATGATGAGAAGTGGAAACCCTTTACCACTTCAGTTTATGTAAGGGATAATCTTCCTGATTTTGAGCAATTGGTTTCTCTCATAGGTGGAAGTTCAACTAAAAGCAAGGATGCACAAGTTTTCTATGTAGGTAATCAAAGGGGCAAAGGAAGACGAGGACAAGGAAGGGGCAAAGGAAGGTTTGGAGGAAGGCAAGGCCACTCAAGCAGTCAAGGACATGACCAAGGCACCTCATCACAAAGAGGGAGAGGAAGAACAAGAGGAAGAGGAGGACGACATCAACAAAACAGGAATCAAGATGGTGAAGGATGTTACATATGTGGCAAGTTTGGCCACTATGCTAGAGATTGCTACCAAGGAGGAAACCAAAGGAGCTATAATCAAGGTTCTTCATACAAAGGCCAAGGTAATTATGCTTCTACAAGTTCAGAAAATGACAATCTCTTGATGATGCACATGAATGGGAATTCAAGCAAAGTAGATAACACTTGGTATATTGATAGTGGATGTAGCAACCATATGAGTTGCAATGCTTCTTGGTTTACTAATCTACATGTTCCCAAAGGTAAAGGACATGTAGAAACAGGTGATGATACAGCCCATGAGATCTGCCATGTTGGAGATGTAGCTTTGGATGACAAGGAGGAAGGAAGATGTCTCAAGGATGTCTTGCATGTACCTACTATCACAAAGAACTTGGTGTCCATTGGGCAAATGGTTGAAAGAGGCTATCAAGTAAGGTTCAACAAAGGTGGATGCTTTGTGGAGAACCCTAAGCAAGGTTACAAGGTCATAGCAAGAGGAAAGAAGCAAGGGAGACTCTTCACTTTGGAGGTAAATTCTCATTCCACTCAACATGTCTACTTCACATATGGAAACAAGAGGATTTCGGAGTTGGACTTGTGGCACAAGAGGATATGTCACATCAACATACAAAGAATGAAGGAAATGCAATTCAAGAGGCTGGTTGAAGGTCTTCCCAACTTCCAAGGACAAGTTATGAAACATTTATGTGAATCTTGTCAACTAGGGAAGCAAGCGAGATTTCCGTTCAAGAAGAGTGGCTACATAAGCCAACATCCATTGGAGTTGATACATACAGATGTGTGGGGGCCAACCAAAGAGAAATCCATTGGAGGTAACAAGTACTTTGTCACTTTTATAGATGATTTCACAAGGATGGTTTGGGTTTATTTCATAAAAAACAAATCAGATCTGTTTACATGTTTCAAAGCATTCAAGACAATGGTAGAGAAGGAAACAGGTACATATATCAAGAAGCTAAGGTCCGATGGAGGGGGAGAATATTTATCAAATGAGTTTTCTAATTTCTTAATGGATCAAGGCATCAAGAGGCAAGTAACATGTAGGTACACACCCCAAAAAAATGGAGTAGCAGAGAGAAAGAATAGATACATTGCCGAGATCGCTAGAGCAATGCTTAATGAGATGAATGTACCTAACATGTTTTGGAGTGATGCAGCAAATACCACCGTGTATCTAATGAATAGGGCTCCTACCTAAGGGATCCATGGCTTTACATCATATCAAGCCTATTATGGTAAGAAACCTGATCTTTCCCACTTGAAGATATTTGGATGTACTTGTTATGTACATGTGCCAAGTGAATTGAGGCACTAGCTACAACCAAAGGCAAAAAAGTGTGTGTTTCTAGGATATTCAAATGATCATAAAGGTTACAGGTGCTTCAACCCAAACACAAAGGACTTGAGGATATCAAGGGATGTAGCATTTGATGAGCTACTCCCTTGGTATAAGAAGTATGATTGTATGCACGACTATGAAGAAGAAATGCATGGACATGACGAAGAACAAATCGACCTAGAGCGAAGCGGCCCAAGGTGTTCCATCAATGAAGATAGTTCAAGCATGAACTCACCATGGAGGGGGAGATCTTCATCAAGCTATGAAGCACAATCAATCAACAAAGGCAAAGAAACATTGGTGGAGTTGGATGAAGAAGGTAATGAAGTTGAAGATGATGAAGGACACATGATGGAGAAAGAAGCCACGTCAAAGAAAGAGATCAAGTTCCCAAGGCAAAGGAGGTTTATTCCTCCAAATGGTGAAGAAATGAAGTCTTCTAGAGTTAAGTATCCAACTCAAAGGTTTACTTATGATTCATACATGGCAACACATTGCATATATGAACAAAGTAGTAGAAGATCATGAGCCCGATTGCTATGAAGATGCAAGCAGGTACACCGAATGGAAAGAGGCAATGCAAGAAGAGATCGACGCATATGAGGAAAATCAAACATGGACTCTAGTTCCCAAGAAGGAGAACATGAAGGTAATAGGTAATAAGTGGGTGTATAAAGTAAAGAGGAATTCAGATGGATCTATTTCTAGGTTCAAAGCAAGATTGGTGGCCAAGGGTTTTGCACAAACCTATGGAGTGGACTTTGAAGAGTCATTCAGCCCCATGGCAAAGATGAGCACCATTAGGACACTCATTGCAATGGCTGCTAGCAAAGGATGGAAGCTTTTCCAATTGGATATCAAGAATGTCTTTCTCAATGGAGACTTGGAAGAAGAGGTATACATGGAGCAACCACTAGGTTTTGTTCATAAAGAGTTTCCACATCATGTTTGTAGGTTGAAGAACGAACTGGCCTAAAGCAAGCTCCAAGGGCTTGGAACCAAAGATTGGTGGAATATTTGATCAAATGTGGTTACAATCAATGCAAGGCAGATCCATCTCTCTTCATCAAACAAAGAGGAGAACTTGTAGTCTACATGTGTGTGTATGTAGATGATCTTATCATTACAGGTAATGATACAAAGGGCATTGAGGAGATCAAGACAAAGCTTGGAAAGGAGTTTAGGATATCTGATCTTGGAGATCTTAGGTATTTTCTTGGCATTGAAGTTGTATACAAAGAAGAAGGTATTATGCTCATACAAAGGAAGTATATTCTAGACCTACTTGAGAGGTTTGGGATGCTACATTGCAAGCCTATTTCAAATCCCATGGAAGTTAATGTAAAGCTAAGATCCATTGATGGAGCGCCATTAGAGGATGTAACTTTGTATCGATCTATTGTAGGCTCTTTCAATTATGCCAAATAACTAGGCATGACATAGCATATGGAGTTGGAGTGTTATCACAATTTATGCATAGTCCAAGGACTACACACTTGCAAGCTGCAAGAAGAATGTTACAATATCTCAAGGCTACTATAAATGAAGGATTGTTCTATTCATTTGATGATGATATGCAGGTCAAAGCTTATTCTAATGCGGATTGGGCCGATTCCAAGGAGGATAGAAGAAGGACAAGTGGTTACCTAGTCATGCTAGCTAGCAAGATCATCTCATGGATTTCAAAGAAGCAACCCACGGTGGCATTATCTTCCACTGAGGCTGAGTATAGAGCTTTGGATGAAGTCACATGTGAGCTAATGTGGATTAAGAAGTTATTTATGAAGCTTAATTTGTAGGTTGACACATATCCAATTTTTTGTGACAACATGAGTAGCATTCATCTAGCATCGAATCTTGTCTATCATGCTAGAACCAAGCATATTGAAGTGCACTATCACTTCATAAGGGAAAAGGTGATATCCAAGGAAGTTTCAGTACATCATATTGGTACCAAGGACCAAGTTGCGGACATTTTTACAAAGGCTTTGGATGGGATGAAGATTTCAAAATTCAAGCAATGCATCAACATGAAGGAGCTTGGATGAGGACAAAGAATTGAAGCTTGAGGGGGAGTGTTAAAAGTCAAGCTTCAAGCTACAAATTCATGGGGAATCTTTTATGGACATGTGGAGCAATCAAAGGAAGCCAAAAGCCACGAGATTCCATCAAGAAAAGTCACTCAACCACTCCCCAAGTCATCTCAACTAAGTCCTCGAAGTTAGGAGGCTGATTTGTAAAGGTAGTTCCTAGATTTTAGGGGCACACTTCTCACTTTAAAAGGAGCATGTATCCTCACTTCTTTTGGGCCATCTACTTGGAGTTTTAGCTCATGTAAAGTGAGAACTAAGTGCTGGAGTTGTGATAATCAAGCCCCTTGCTTAAGCTATCCCCTTGCTTGCTTGTTTGTTTTCTTTTAGTAGGCATATCTATGTGTGTGCGCAGGCAGTGTTGCAACTCTCTACCCCTAAGTTGTTAGCATTGGTTCTCCCTCATATTGTATCCATTTGATGTAATTCTTGTCTCATTGGATAGCGATTAGAGTCTATTTTATGCTCACCAATTCTCTGGAGCATTCTCTGAGTAATCTGGGAGCAACATTCATTTTGGTGAAGTTGTGTGATTGATATCTCTCTCTGTGTGTAGGCTTTGTTGGAAATATTTTGCTCTCTGTTGTAAGGGCTGGTTCTCCTTTTCTATTTTTTGCTATGATTTTGGTGTCATTGGGTGGCTATTAGAGTGCTCTAAAGTTGATCCAAGTTTGAGATTCATTCTTTGTATAATCTCTGAGAAAAGCTTGATGGAGTGAAGTGAGGTCTCTGCTTGACTAGCAGTTGTGAGCATTCAACTAGCTCATGTTGTAGACATTGTTTCTCTTTGTGTAAGCATCCATTTGAAGTGAAATTTGATTTGTTGGAAAGCCCTTGGTGTCTACTACAGGTCTTCAAAAGCTCAGTGGATTTGTCTGCATAAGCTCTGAGTAAGAGCATTTTTGGTGTGCAGAGGTCAAAGAAGGATACCTGTGGAGGTCATTCACGCTTCGTCGTTGCTTAGGGGTTGAGATACTTCCCCCATCACATATACATATACATATACATATACATATACATATACATATAAATATACATATACATATACATATAAATATACATATACATATACATATACATATACATGTACATGTACACATAAATATACATTCTCTGCCCATAAATTGTTAGGTAACTTTTTCCTATTGAACATTGACCTGGCTGTTTCAACAATCAACCTGTTTCTTCTCTCAGCTACCCATTTTGTTTAGGAGTATACCTTGTGGTGATTTCTCTCTTGATTCCTCTGTCCTGCAAGAATGCTTCAGAATCATTTGAGAAGTACTCACCTCCTCCATCTGACCTTAGCCTCTTTCGATTCTTCCCTGTCTGATTTTGAACAAGTGCAAGATACTTTTTAAAAAAGTTGAACACTTCATCTTTGTGCTTCATAAAGTACAATACAGTCCACCTGCTCTAATCATCAATAAAAGATACATAGTACCTTGATCCTGAGATTGAGGGGTCTTTGCTTGGTCCCCATACATCTGTATGGACAAGTTCTAGGTAGTCCTCATGCATGTAGCCTTTCCTTGACAATGATAACCTGTGAGACTTTCCAAACTGACAAGCACCACATTTGTAGATCATATGTTGCTTGGATACATTTGGTATCCCAAGTACACATTGGTCCCTGCATATTTGCTTCAAGGTTCTTTCACCTACATACCCTAATCTTTTATGCCAAATCTCAAGCTCTGAAAGTGTTTGATCCTTATAACTATAGAGTGCAATATTCTTTGTATCTTCTATCTCAAAAGTAAAAAGTCTACCTGATTTCTCTCCTTTAGCTATTCTTTTGAACCCATGCTTATGGATCCTCCACAAATGCTCCAAATTGGTTGAATCTAACCTGCAAACCTTTTTCCACAATCTGTCCAACACTTATAATGGTTGGTACATATAGTACCGTACTCAACAAGTTTTGATTCCCATCAGAAGACTTAACATTTCCAAATCTAACTACTGAGTGCTTGGTGTCATCACCTTTTTGTACTTGATGCTTACCTCTTGGTTCTTCAAGGTCAGAGAGTAGAGCTACATTGCCAACCACATGATTTGAGCATCCTAAGTCAATGTAGAAGAGATGGTCATCATTTGTACCTGGTTTTGAAGTCATGTTCATGATCAGAAGTGAATCATCTTGTTCTTCTGTGTAGTTGTTGTAATCCTTTCTGGATTTGATTCCTCCTTGGTAGTTTCCATTGTAGTTGTTGTTGTATCCTTGATAATGGTTGAATCTACCTCTTGATTGTGAGTATCCACCTCTTTGATATCCTCTACTTCTCTGATTCTTGTAGTTCCTGAAACACTCATCTGTAGTATGATTTGATAAACCACAAATGTTGCATGGTGAGGAGTTATAGGATCTCCCCCTACCTTGCTTACCTCCTTTGCCCCTTCCTCTTGATGATCTACCTCTCCCTGCATAGTTGGCTGGGGAGGTAGTGCCTTCATCCTCTCCTTTCTTATTTTTGCCTTTATCTTTAGACTTACTTTTATTAGTGTATAGGGCAGAAGAGCTATTACCTTTGGATGAGTCTCCATTCTTGTTGAGCTTGGCTTCATGAGTGAACAATTGTCCCATGAGAGTGGTAAGATCTGGAATTTGCATGTCCATGTATAGGTCCATGGCAGTGGTGAAGCTTTCCCATTTGTAATCAGCTTTAATCCCATTGATCACTTGCCTTACTATCTGCTCTTCTTCAATCTCTTCTCCTATGCTTGCTAACTGATCTACTACATCTTTAATCTTAGTCACATACTCTGAAATAGCCTGCTTAGGTTGCTTCCTTAGTGTGGTGAATTCAATCCATAATTGGTTTTTTCTGGCCCTTGTGTTGGAAGAGAAATAGGATGATTTCCCAAGTCTCTTGGGATGTCTTACAGTTTCTAATATGTGGCAAAAGAAAATCAGAGATGGAGTTGAGTAAGTAAGACCTTGCTAATGCATCCTTGGCACACCATGTGTTGAGCTTCTCATGTTCTTCCTTTGTTGGTAGTCCTCAGGTTTTGAATGAGGGCAATTCCTCATCTGTTGAGATGTATCCATAAAGACTCCTTCCTTGTAGGTATTTCTTCATCCTTAGAGACCATGCCTGATAGTTGTTCATGTCCAATCTATCAATAAATGAAGGAAAACCATCTCCCATTTTACCTTAACTTCACTCTGATACCACTGTTGGGAAGATGGATGAATACTTCTGAAAGATTTGTAGGTACTGCCAAATCCTACTTTGTACCAGCCCTTTGATGCTTTAGAGTTGATAAGTAGACCTTCCTAGCTTTCCAATGATACCAGAAAATGGCCTATGGACTTTGGAAATGATGTATGAAAAGATTGCATCAAAATAGACAACTTTGAACTTCAAGTCTTCAAGAAAACCTTCTATTTTTTACAATACACCTGCTGCATCTTTTGCTTAGTATGACCAGCACTGTAGGGATTGGAAAACTTCCTTTTAGGGGTATCTAATTACCTTATTAAGCTAACTATTTCAAGTGGAATCACTTAAAAATATTAACTATGATCAGAGAAATTAATTTAGCAAGTAAACCTTTACCCCCGATTTTTTAAGACTACTCCAGACTTCGACGAGTGATCACCTCGACAGACTTTTCTCTGAAATGGCTAGATAGAAATCCTTTAAATTTTTATAGCATGTAGAAGACCTTGAGTTGGTTCCAACAAGATATAGATCTTTGAATTTGATTGAGAAGTGAGCAAGATATGAGCTGCACAAGTTGACTGACTGATAGAGACTATGATAGAGAACTCAGAAATGAACAATGTAATTGTAATGTATTAATGAACAATGTTGTACAATGCCATAGGCATGAAGATCATTGCCTAATGATGTAGAGAGGTGTGGGCTAGAGTGTAGGCCTCACACATACTCAGAAGGTACAATGAAATGCTCGGAGAGAGTCCTCTACCCACGACTTTTTCTTAGAGATTTATATAAGAGTTCTTTTCAATTTGAAGTTGAATTCAAATTGTTGGCTCTCTCTAAAAAGTGTTCCTCCATTATAGGAGATATTCCATCAATCAAACCTTCTAAATTCTTACGAGATTTTCTTGGTAGGTGTTTACAAAGATTCCAAGTCAAACATGACTTTTACAAAAAGTAAATGGGTAATTATCTTCTAGCATTGGTTCCCATGCTTCTCCATATGTGTATGATCTTTAAGCAAAATGTGTAGGCTTTTGAATTGCATCAACATATGTATATGTATATGTATATGTATATGTATATGTATATGTATATGTAATTGTATATGTAATTGTATATGTAATTGTTTATGTAATTGTATATGTAATTGTATATGTAATTGTATATGTAGTTGTATATGTAATTGTATATGTAATTGTATATGTAATTGTATATGTATATGTATATGTAATTGTATATGTAATTGTATATGTAATTGTATATGTATATGTATATGTATATGTATATGTATATGTATATGTATATGTATATGTATATGTATATGTATATGTATATGTATATGTATATGTATATGTATACGTATATGTATATGTATATGTATATGTATACGTATATGTATACGTATATGTATACGTATATGTATATGTATATGTATATGTATATGTATATGTATATGTATATGTATATGTATATGTATATGTATATGTATATGTATATGTATATATATATATGTATACGTATATGTATATGTATATGTATACGTATATGTATATGTATATGTATATGTATACGTATATGTATATGTATACGTATATGTATATGTATATGTATATGTATATGTATATATATATATGTATACGTATATGTATATGTATATGTATATGTATACGTATATGTATATGTATATGTATATGTGTAGCTCAATGATGAGTAGCACCTCCTTTAATGTCAATCCGGGAAGACGTGAGGATGGTATGAAGACCTCGAGCAAGCGGCGGCACAAGTGCGTGAGTGAGAAGCACACTAGCATGCACACACATACACACACACGCGCACACACGGCAAGACAAAGAGTGAGAATCAATGGAGCTTTTAGATTACTTTCAAAAATGCTCTTACAAGTTCGTTTCAATTACAATCTACCCTCAAAAATGAGCTCTCTAGCTCTTTTTATAGTTTTTGACTAGCTTTTGGCCCTGTCCAGACCTAGTGTCCGGCCTAGTTAAAAATTAGGTTCCAGGGCTTATTTGAGGGCTCAAACAAAGTCTAAAAATTATGAAATTTGGTACGATGGTACTTCTAATACTCCTCAAGCTCGAGGACTCCTCGGCTTGCACAAAATGGAGTCTAATCTACCAGAAACGAGATTTACAATGTTTGTGTAGTGATTAAAATCACTTGGGTTGTACATAATCTATGGGAAAAAATGATCTGGCCTTGTTGCCGTATTGTGCATGACTCCTTTATTGCTTTGTATGCCAACACTCCCCCCTTCCTAGCGTCTGTCGCCCCTGACAGACCTTTGTTCCCTCGGGTGGTCGATGTAATATTGGATGACATTGGTGGCCAGTTCATGTTCTCCTATCCTTAAGCCTCTTGCTAGATCGGCTTCCAATGCCTCCCAATTTATTGCACCGGGGGTCTCTGGTTGCGGGGTGGTGTAGTACTCTGAATACATTGCTTGTTCACAAGCAAACAGTTGAAGCAGATGTGTCGGCTTTGGCGCGAAAATCTCCGAGTGGTACTCCCAGAACCTTGATCTGAACATTTCTTCGAAGGTCTGTTTGTAGCAGGCGGGGAGGTATTTGATGCGTGCATGCCAAGCGTAAGCCACACGGATACTGGGGGTGGTGCTCATGTCATACACCAAATCGTAATTTCCATTGCTAAACCCCGGAAGACGTACCTGCGGTGCGGCTGCATTTCTAAAGGTCTTCAGCACTACTTGCATCATATCTAAGATTTTAAGCATCATTTGCGCTGCTACATCTTGCATGGGCTTCAAGCGCGGCATCCAGTGGCGAATGGTCCCCATCATTTATGCTACCGATGGTGGTCCTTGTGGTGGCGCGATGTACGGGTAGTTCAGCCATTCCTTGCATTGCGCATTGTTCTGTACCTTGATATTAAATGCCTTCCACGACCTGCGGCGGGGGACTGGACCGTAACATGGGTTGTACAGGAGGTGCAACGGCGCGTTGTTCCATGTGCGTAGCATTTCTGGATAAGTCTCTAAAAGTTTCTGCCGCCATGTTGGTTGACGAATCTTGCCTTTTCGCACCTCTGGAGGAAGGTCTTCGGGTTGAAATTGGGTCGCAAAAGTAGGAATCTGACCCGTGACTCTTTGTATTTCTGCATTATAATCAGCCAAGATAATATAATATGGCCTGTACTGGAGTTCCGATGAGAGAATCAGGCGTCTCGATGACAAGTTCTTGAAATAATCTGATTGTAAAACAGTCTCCTCTATGACCCTCATAGCCTGATTTTGCACTACGGTGCGCTCTTCATGCGAGGTCCCTATTTCCTCCACTTGTCGTAACCATGGCGGCCGTGGTGCCTCGAACGTGTCCTGCGCTTCTTCTGTTTGTTGGCCTCCTGGGAATGGTTGCGGATCATATTCTTCATCAAACGTTTGTTCCACAGGAATTTGCACAACTTCTTCGTCCGTGGGAGCCTCCGGAGGGGAAGATGGCCTCTCATATTGTAGTAGGCGTGTCTGCAATTCAGTTACCTGTTGCTGGAGATCTTTTATGGCCTCTGCATCGGAGGGAAGCGAAGCCGCAGAGGGGGTGGTTGGAGTGGCAGCTGTGGGGCCTTGTTGGTGTTCCTGCTTCAGTTGTCCTAGCTCCTCCGATAGCTTATCATGTGCTTCGAGTAGCATGGCATAATCTTCCAATATAATCTTGATATTATCGGGGGTCACTGCTTGAAACTTGGATGGGCTGATGGGTGCCCCCGGTGTGCTCTCAATAGCTGCCTCCAGGTTCTCTTGATTTTGTATTTGCAGACGTCTGTTCTCTTCCTGAGCAGCCGCAAGATGGCGTTTAAGTAGCACCATATTTCGCTGAAGTTTTGAGTTGCGTTCCAGTTGTGTCCGTAGGTGACTTTCTACCACCTGCACTGCTTCCTGATCTACGTTCTGTAGCTGTACTTCCAATATATTATGGGCGTCTTGGAGGGTTTGGAACTGTGTGTGGAGGCGAGCGTTCTCCTCTTCTAGTACCGCAAGGCGGAGCTGTAGTGTCGCTGAGTGCTCTTGCAGGCGTGCGTTTTGTTGCTGGAGCTGAATGTAATCTGTTCTTAAATTTGATATACAGGCCAACATGGTGTCCAATGCATTACCTATAGATGAGTGGGGGGTGTTTACCGTGGACGATGCATGGGAAGGGAATTGGGGAAGGGAGACAGTGAATGATGTGTCTACGAAAGTTGTGTGTGTGGGTGAAATTGGTGGAGGGGGAATGGGAGGAGGTGAAACCGTGGGTGGAGGTGCCGTGGGTGGTGAAATGTCCATACCTTCAGGAGTGGGTGTTAGTGTGGGGCCTGCCATATACACTGGTATGGTAGGTGGTGTGTGTGTGGAAGTGGTGAATAGATGTGAAGTGGGGTGGGGAGCTGAAAAGACAGGGAATGGTTGAGGGCCTGGTTGGAAAGCCCTAGCAAAGATGTCCTGGAGAGATTGTAGAAATGGAGAAAGGGGTATCGGGGGTTGGGGTCGTAAATTTGAGAAGGGTGGAAAGGGTGGCATGGTAGTAGGGAAACCCATGAATGTGGATCTAGGGTCAGGATGACCCGTGGCTGAGGGCGTTGGGGATGGTTGCCCTAGGGCAGGGTCTAGGAGGGGTTCGGCGGATTGTGTAGTGTTGGGGTTGCCTTCGAAGATAGGATTATCAGTGGTAGAGAATAGGGTGGCACTGGAGATCGGAGTACGGAAGAGGAAGGTGGGGTCGGTGGGTTGAGTAGTCGATGTGGTTTCTACTATTTCTCTTCTAGGAGGTGATGGTGGGGGAGTGGATGGTAGTGGTTCGGTGGACTCCTCATGGGTGGCGGGGTGCTGTTGACTAGCTGTTTGGGAGGTTGGTGTAGTAGTGGGCTCTTCTGCAACTGTAACGGGAATTTGGATATTTTTACCTGAGCGAGGTCGTGTCTGGAACCTTCGTGGGTCATATTGAACTGAAGGCCTCTGAATGGCAGTGCGCACAGCTTCTACAACTCCATATGTTTCTGCCATCAATAAGAGACCTTCCCTGTACTCTGAGTCAACTCCCGCTTCTTCCAACAACTGAGTCATAAGTACTCTGCTGCTCTGTTCAGTGAGTAACTGCTGCGATCGCACTCTTTCCATAATCTGATACAGCCTTCGGAGTTCTGCTGTATATGCTGGGGCTTCAGTGGTCTCTTCTTCATATGCTTCTTCTTCTTCCGGGTGTCCGTGTTGTTGGCTTTGCTGAGCGTCACTCCAGTGGACATGTCTACCGTCTGTAGACTTTCTTCTTCTCCGTGAGGATGTGCCCTGCTCCTCTGCCTCTGAATAAAATTCCACATCAGAGAATTGTGTGCTTTGTAGGAATGCTTCGAAATCCTGGGGGTCCAGTCCTTCAGCCTCTCCAGTGGCAGCAAACTCGAATTCAGGTGTAACCGGAGGAGCCGATGGGGTGGGTTGTGTCGTAGTGTCAGATTCCGACCTGGGTATCCTAATGGTAAAAGGAGGTACAGTGCCCTCTCTTAATGGTGATGCCTCAGGAGTAGTCAGGACTTCCCTTGTCTGGACACACGGAATCGTGCCCCTCATGCGCTTGGACTGATGTGTGGATGTCTTGAGCCTTTTAAACATTTGTAATTGTGCCCAAGTTAAGGCACGCTCAATGGGGACATCATATGCCAAGCATCGGTAAATGATGCGTGTGAGTGCACAGCATCCGTTCACCACTAATTTCCTAGAAGCCCGTTTGTTCGCTTCATACAACTGATCTATAATCCACACTGGTAGCTTAATAGGTAGCGCACCTGCTTCCGCCAAGTAGAGAGCAAACCAGATCTTCTTGTGTGGTTGCGTGAATCGGTCTTGACCGGGGAAGGCGAAATGTTGCATGCACATGCGGAGAGGGATGGACACATTTGGGGTGAGGGCTGCCATGTCTTTCAGCTTCACTACTTTCCTGTCCTTCATGTTGTTGGGAACGAGAGCATCCTTTTCTGAGGGTACATGCGTGCCATGCATCTTTAAAGCATCACTCACCAGCTCCACAGTAAGTTCAAACCTCTTCAACTCGTTGTTGCCCAGCAATGAGGGGAGAACAAATGATCCGGGTTGGTCCTTATCTTCATGAGCTTGTAATGTAGAGACCAGATAGTAACATCGGAGGAGGTCAGGTTTAGGTAGTGGGGCTTCAAAATATTCCGCCAACCCTGCTCGTTGCCATATGATCTGGAGGTCTTCGGTGTTCTGTAAAGTCTCAAACTCCTTGGAGAAAAATTGGAAACGCACCCATGATCTGTCATACTCGCATTTAGACTCCCAGATATACTTAGCCTCTCCTAATGGACCGGGCATGCCATTGAACCAATGAGAGTTGGCATGGACTCTTTCCGTGATTCCTGTAGGTGGGTCTGGCACCGGGAGTTGCTGAAGGTGTTGCATCTCCACTGGTCGTTCAGTCGGGGGCACGTCCACAGGTAGGCTATCCACATCAATTCCTGCAGTAAGTATCCCTACTTGTGAGCCCGAACCTGTCGCTTCTGCCATTTTACTGCTTGCCTTCTGATTCTGTGAGAATATAGAAGCATGTGTTAACATCGTAATGGACAGACTAAATCCGTTGTTGTCCCCGTTACAACATTAACATGAGGTATATGGTGAGTTAGTGGTTAGTAAGTGCACGAAGACAGTGAGTGTAGTTAACGTTTGTGTATTCCTAGGAGACTAATGCCGTTAGTAAGTGGGGTGAATTTACAAATCGGGGTCGGGGGGTTTATTACAGATCTTAGACTGCCAAATGCAGTGGATAGGCTTTGCTTTCGGTTTCGTAGAGACTCCAGAGAGCTGTGTCGGTGTCGCTGTTTGGGAATGGGGCCTTTTAGGGACCCACTTATAAGTGATTACATGCATGCTCATGGGTCTTGGTGTGTTCCTAAGTGTTGAGCACGAGGGAATACTGGTTGTACTCGTAGATGGGTTATGCTGCATAGGTTGTGGCCTTGGCGTAACTACTTGTGCCCTCAAGCAAGCCTTAGGCACCCAAATTTGTCTAGATTGTGGGCTTGCCTTCATCGACTTCTTGGGCACCCAAATAGATTTTACTTTAGCAGAAGAATTTCTGACAGACTTCTTATTAGCGTCGTGTTGTTGGTTACTAATAAGAGGCTTTGCCCGTGTAGTTGACGGTGGTGCACCCGGTCGTTCGCCTTTCCGCACCCACACCTGGTTTATTTTCTGGGACATTCTACTGCGCAGGTACTTTTGATCTCGGACATAGGTAGTACTCGGCTTCTTCTGCTTGTGATCCGCCTTTGGTTGCTGCCTCCTTCTGGCCTTTGGAAAAGAAGGGAGTTCCGTTGCATCCCTGACTCCTTTTTTGCGAATATCATTCCTCTGCAACACAGGGTTTTGAACAAGAACAGCATGGTCATCTTCATGTGTACCCTTGGAAGGACCAGGAGTCTGTGCCTTTCCTAGTTCCTTGAGTGCTCCATTGTCTAATTCTACTGTAACTCGACTATGATTGACCCAAACCTGGAGAAGTCCACTTCTTAGGTTTAAGTTAATTGCTTGGTCATAGATCCAATCTTGACCCAAGACTAGAGGTTCAGTGAGATCCTCATCTTGACACACCAGTACTTTAACTGTCATTGCCTCATCATGAATGTAAAGGGGAAGTTCCGCCTCGCCCATGCAAGGGGTTTCCACTCCTCCCAATCCTATAAGATATGCTTCCACAGGATTGACAGTCAATTGTAATTCTTGGCAGTAAGACAATTTAACAGCACTAGTGGCTGCACCTGAGTCAATCAAGGCTCTTACGGTCCTTGCACTCTTTCCTTGTCCTATATCTAAGGTTACAAAAGGACGTCTATCAATTATCCTATGCGAGCTTGTTCCTGCGACTTCACACATGGCCATAGGAAATCCTTGGTCTGCATAGTCATTCGCTCCAGGCTGATCTCTACCTTGCCTTCGTAATTTCATCCTTCTGATGCGTTCTAAAGCTTCAGCTTGAGCTTCTTCTCGAACTCGCTTTTCTTCCTCTTTGCGTTTCTTAGCAGTGTTGAGTCGACTGAGCATTTCCTCCGTGAGGGGTTCCTGATACAACTTGACTCTGCAACCGCTAATATAATTTGGGAGAACATCACCCTCTAATGTGGCCAATTGTACTGCTCCGCTCGTGGAGATCCTATTGATGATCATAGGTCCGTAGCCTCTCTTTTCTAGCTTCCTCGCGTGTTGTTTTAGTGTATAGACTAAGACTAGATCTCCTGCTTTCAAGCCTTTATCCTTCACGTGGGCATCAAAGTATGCCTTCTGTCTCTTCTTGGCTGCATATATCCCTGCAGCGGCTCTCAGTCTTGTTTCTCCTAATCGTTCAAGGTCAAAGATCCTAGAGGAGAGCTCATGACCTGTCCATTCGTGCTCTCGTGCTACTCTCAATGTAGGGATCAAGAAGTCCAAGGGTAACACAGCGTTTTGACCGAATACCATCTGAAAGGGAGTGGCTTGGAGTACCGTTTTGTAGGCCACTCGGTATGCCCAAACAGCATGGTGTAGCTGTTTGTCCCAATCAGAGCGTTTAATGTTCACTAATTTCGTCAGTACATTGCATAAAATCTTATTAGTGCTCTCAGCTTGACCATTAGCTTGAGGGTGATAAGGGGCAGACTTCTTGTGTATTACCAAGAATTCTTGGAGTAGATTTTCAATAACTTCATTCAAGAAATGAGTGCCTCTATCACTTACAAGCTCTATAGGTAGTCCATATCTCGTGAATACATTCTCAAACAAGAATTTGGCAGTTGTTTGAGCATCGTTCTTGGTTGTAGCTTTTACCTCTACCCACTTGGTGAGATAATCTGTTGCCACAATGATGTATTCCGCATGAGAACCCTTAGCTGGGGGATTAATAGGACCTACGAAGTCTATTCCCCACTTAGAGAATGCACGTCCACCCATCATAGGTTTCAGTGGCATCTCATCTTTGCGTATAGGATACTGAGTCCTTTGACAGACATCACACCGTTTCACATAGGTATGTGCATCCATGTGAAGGGTAGGCCACCAGAAGCCCGCAAATAGTATCGCCTTGATTACCCGATCTGGTCCAAAGTGTCCTCCTGCTACACCTTGGTGAGCAGTTTCCAAGATCTTCAGATATTCACTTTCATGGACACATAACCTCAGGTAACCATCTTTACCACGCTTATATAGATTATCACCAATGAGTGAGTAATCCAAAGCTTCTTGTTCTAAACTCCTTTTCCTAGCCAGAGTCATGTCTGGAGGGAATGTGTTTGTCCTCAGGAATGATACTAGTGGTTCGCTCCAATCTGGCGCAATGGATACTTGATAGAGAGTGGCATGTTCCACAGGTGGTTTAGTGCAACAGATTGGGCATTCCTTGCACAACTTTTGGACATCCGCTTCCATAGTTGGCCAGTGCACTCCGAATCTCTTTAGAGTCTGTAAAGTTCGTTGCTTTGAATGGTGTTGCTCTAACGCACCTACATGTGCTAATTGCAACCATTTAGCATACTCATCCTCTTCTACGCAACAAGCCAAGATCCCTTGATTTGTGTGCTTGTACATGCTTCCTGCCATGATGTGGTATTTTTAAGCTTTTACAACCTCTCTGTTCCGTGTGTTTACCACAGGATGGTTAGGCCCGTATGTCAATACTGGTACCAATGGCTTAGCCCACTGCGGTACAACTTCCAGATTAAACAAGTAAGCATCAGGAAGGTCATCTGATACTCCTTGTGGGGCTTCTCCCGATGTGAGCCTAGAGAGATGATCAGCTCTCAAATGAGTCCTACCTTTTCTTACCACAACCTCAAAGTCATATTCCATTAGCAAGAGAAACCATCTCACTAATCTTCCTGTATTGCATGGCTTGTTTACAAGATATAATAATGCCTGATGATCAGTAAAAAATTTAAACTTATTTGCAAGCAAATAGTGTCTAAATTTCTTAACTGCATATACCATGCCTAAGCCTTCTCTCTCTGTAGTGGTGTAATTCCATTCAGCCGCATTCAATTGTCTACTGGCATAGGCAATTGGAAGATCCATATTACCTTCACCAGTAGGTTGTGCAAGCACACATCCAATAGCGTAATTGGATGCATCAACATGAACATGGAATGGCTTATTCCAATCTGGTGTGGTCAAGATTGGTGCTGAACACAATCTTCGTTTAAGCTCCTGGAAGGAATTCTCACATTCATCCGTCCACTCAAAGTTTGTCAGAAGTCCGTACATGGGCTTTGCAATGACAGCATACATGTGTATGAATCGTCGATAATAACCACAATGCCCCATGAAAGCTTGTACTTCCTTGACATTCTTTGGCCTAGGTAGCTCCGCTATGGCTCTCACTTTTTCTTCGTCTGTAGATATGCCATTCTTTGACACTATGTGTCCTAGAATCTTGCCTTGCCTGACCATAAAAACGCACTTTTCTAGGTTCAGGCAGACTTGATATTCTCTACATTTGTCAAAGATTTGTCTGAGTTCAGGGATATGGGTTTGTCTAATGTTGGAATGAGCACAAAGATCATCAACATAGACTTCTAAACTCTTCCTCAGGAACTCCTTAAACACATGGCACATCAGTCTCTGGAAGGTAGCTGGTGCGTTGGTAAGCCCAAATGGCATTACTCTAAAAGCAAAAATGCCCCATTCTGTGGCAAAGGCTGTCTTATGCTGATCCTCTGGAGCTATGGCTACTTGATTGTAGCCCGAAAATCCATCAAGGAAGCTGTACACTTCCTTGCCTGCCACTCTTTCTAAGAGATGTTCTGTGATGGGAAGCGGATAGTTATCTCGAATCGTGGCGGCATTAACCTTTTTCAAGTTAATGCACACACGCAGTTTGCCATTCTTCTTGGGCACCACTACAATGGGGGATACCCATTCAGTGTGCTCAATTTCATAGATAAATCCAGCTTCGACCAGTCTATCTATCTCCTCCTTGATCTTAGCAGCATAATTATCGTTATATGTATAAGGCTTTTGCTTAGAGGGTTTAGCGTCTGAAGTCATAGGAATGGTGTGTGCGCATATGTCAGGGTCAACACCTTTCAGGTCCTTGTAACTCCAAGCGAATACATCTCTGTATTCTCTTAGCAAGGCAATCAATTCGTGCTCTTCTTCCGCTGTTAGGTCATGACCTATATACGTGCATCTCTCCTCTCCTTCTTCTATGGCCACTACTATTTTCTTGGTGGTCTCTTTGTTATCATAGGCCTCTCCTGATTGTGCCTCTCGTTTAGGCATTCTTATCATGACTCTCCTATCATCTATCTCATACTTCTTAAAATTTTCTGGGACCTCAAACAAAGATTCTTCCTCTTCTGGTAAGGCTTCTCTCTTCTTTCGTTTCTTTCCTTCTTCCTTAGGGGTCATATGCGTCGTTAATCGTACATCATTTGTAACCTCTCCATGCCTCTGGGGTTGAAATTCTACTTCATGGAAGTATTCTTCATCTGATGCAAATGGTGGGTCCATAATGATTGACTCTAGATCGGAGTCACTTGCATCCTCAAATGCATCAGGGCTAGGTTCGCATTCTTCTAGAACTGCCTCTCCCATGATTGGCTCTATGGAGAAGACTGAAATATCATAGCCATCCTCATCACAGTGAGGTGTCCATTGTTCTTCGTTGATGGCTACGTCCATTGTTGCTAGAATTTCTGCCCAACCGTGAGGTTCAAATTCTTCGTCTGGAAAAACTACAGGTGCATAGGCTGGGTCTTGGATTGATCTATGGGTTTCCTTCGCACCTACCTCTCTGGCTTCCTCTCTCTTCTCTTCTTCTACTGCTACCTTGCACATCCATAGGTGAGTATCTTCATGCATCCATGAGGATCCCGACCCTATGGAATGCACCGATTCCGTATCATCTTTGGCTCTATGGATGGGATTCCACTGGATAGGAGGGACATCTCTATGAGAATAGTCCTTGAGATTGACTTTGGTTGTAACGCCCAAGTGTTGCAAATACAAGGAGTTGGTTCCCCAATCCTGTACCACTTGCAACTGTCGCATAAATGGTCTTCCTAAAATCATCTCATAAGCATGATTTTTGCTGAAGTCACATATAGCAAAGCTATGCTCAAACTCAACACCACAAGTGGTGAGAGTTATCCCTTCCAGCAATCCTAAGGGTCTCTCAATATGACCATCGGCCATCTGCAATTTCATTCTTGTTGGCCTGAGTGCTGGCTTGCCCCAACGCTTCCAAAGGGAAGTAGTGGCAATTGCAACTCCTGCACCTGAGTCTAAAATTGCCTTGGTGGTGTACTCTTGGTAGGTGATGGGAAGATAGGTGTTCCCTTCTTCGCCTTCACACATATCCCCTATCTTATCCAAGGGAATTTCTGGCACTGTCCTATGGGATCCTACCTGGGAACGAGGTTTTGCTATCTCTGGTACTTGTTTGGCTACATGTTTCCATAATTCAGGTCTAACCTTGAGTAGCTCTTCTAACTTGAGATTACACTGCACATTAGTGTTCTTCACTACCTCTGTGTTCCTAGGAATGACTGAGTCGTCGTTCCTTACCATGACTGTGGGTGCTCTCATACATGTGGACTTTGCTTCCCATGGGCCTGTGAAGTGGGGTAGCTCTTGTATGGAATTCGACTCAAAGTCTAATCTCTCGTGAGACTGAACACTCTCATGCTCCCCGTAAATAGATGGGATGTCTTGTGGGAATTGGTCGTGTGCATCGTCCACAAGTTCAAAAGGAGGGGCGACCTCGCTTTCGTTATCCCATTTGTCTTCTTGAATCTCTCGTAGGAAGTCTGGTGCAAACCTATTCATAGAAGAAGAAGTGTCTGGCTCCGTAGAATTGGGCGCATAAGCAACCTGTGAAGGAGGGCTGATTCTATTGTTGACTCTCTCCTCGTTCTCGCAAATGGCTGGAGCACAAGCTTCTTGGGGAGGATTACTTATTCTATTACTTTTCCGAACAGGCTCACACATTCCCTGAGAAGGAATGTAGGCAACCTGTGGAGGTACTTGAGTTTTCGAGGGAGGCTCATCTGCCTTTTGGGGGGGAAGATAAGCTTCTCGAGGAGGCCCCCGGGCTTCCTGAAGAGGCTGGCTTACCCGTTCTCTTGCCCTTCCCTTTCTTTGAGGGGTAGGTTCCTTTTCTGGCTGTGCTATGGGCCTCTCTATTCTTTCTAAGGAGGGGAAGTTGTCCGGTTTAGGGGCATTGGCCACATACACTTCTGATTGGGAATGATTCCTGTTTTCGCTTGCTTTTTCTTGGTCTTGATTTTTTTCTTCCTTGTCAGATCTTGCAATTATCCTCTCTAACTTCTCTAGGAATCCATCCAAGTGTAATTGCGTTTTGGCTGAGCCTGAGTAATTGAAAAGGCGACTGGCTTCAAACATAGTCTGAGCCAATGCGACCATTTTCGCGCATAGTTTGGTTCTTTCTATCTCTAGGTCAGCTCTAGGATAGCACTTGTCATGATCCGTGACGTTTGGCCCTTCTTGGATTCTGGCGTGATATGCCTTAAGCATCATGTCTATGTCTTCGGGAGTTGGATCAGCTAATACTGATCCTGTTTGGGGTGGTGGGTGGGTTGCGTGGGCTGTCTTAGAGGGTGAAGGGATGGAGGGTGATGGGGATGGTAGCGGTGGGAATGTGTGAGAGTGCGGTTGAGACGTGATCTCTATGATTTTAGCCTTGGTTTCTCGTAGACTTTCCTCAAGTTCACTCATCTTCTTTGCCCATTGCCTTTTCATGCGTTCGCGGCTATCTTTCCAAGCTCTTGTTCTCTTTTTATTTTGGCTCTCAGTATCGCTAGCATCTAGGCTCTTTTCCTGGCCTACCCCTTGGTTTTGCTGCAATGCCTGAGCCCTAGTGACTACCTGTACTGGTGCAGTGGAAGTGACGCTTCCTGAGGAGTCTACCACTAACCCAACAACGTTGATAGGGGTGATTTTTGGCATGCTATTGGGGTTCTTTGGGCAATCTTGTAAGAGATGCTCTTTTCCGCAGTCTTGGCAAAAGCCTTGGATAGTTACGGACTGAGGTTGTGTGGGCGGAGGCAAGGGACAATCACGAATGAAGTGATCCCCCTGACATCGGTAGCACGGTCCTCTAGGAATTGGTGGTCGTACCTGCCTAGATTGAGGCCTAGGATTGGGATTTGCGTACATGACGTTCGTGTAATCTGACTCCCAACTAGGTTCGTTTGGCTCTTCACCATAGTAGGACCCGCCATGTTCTGGAAACTGCATGTAGTAAGCCTGGGGGCTATCCACATGGGTAGAATCAAAGCTATGATCACTTGGGTCATTATCAGAGATCAAGGGTGTTACTGGGACTATAGCTCTATTCAGGTTCTCTTCTGCAGCAGTATACTTTACCGGAATCACATTAGCTGGGGCTGGGGGTTGTTGTGCTAGCACAGGCTGAGGCCTTTGTTGGTTTTGATATTGAGGTTGGAAATTTTGTTGTGGCCTGCCATATGGTTGTGGAGGGTGCTGGTTCTGGTATCTGCCTTGTTGGTAGGGCTGAGGGTAGGGTTGCCTAACAGCCTGCTTGTTGTATGGGCAATCTTGTGCGGTGTGGTTGGTGTATCTCCGTTCTATGGTGCAGTACTGGCTACTAGGGTTTACTTGGGGTTGAGCCATAATGGGACAGACGTTCGCCATATGGTCACCACCGCATGTATAGCATCTTTTCACAGGGGCAAACCTTGGGATTTGTTTGCTAGTTACACCTAATTTCTGAGCTACTTTTTCCGCGAGTTCCTCAATTGATGTAGATTGCGTGGAAGAGTGGCTAGATGCACTATCTGAATCCTTGTAGATTTTGGAGAGCTCTAGCTCTTCCCCTAGGTTATCTTCAATGTCAATGCACATGCGTACACATTCTTCTATAGTCCTAGGGTCCTTCAGGTACACATAGGATCTCAATTTTGTACTCAGCAATCCGTCAAGGAATAAGGCTACTTGTTTAGCACAGGTGGGTAGCTCCGAAATAGGGCACCTTTCAAGATATTGTCTAGATCTTCTTCCTGCGAGTCTCACAGTGTCTTGAGGGGTTTGCTTGAAGCTGTGAATCAGTGAGGAGGTGTTGTGTCTTATGCCACTCTTGGAGAACTCAATAATAAATGCTTCTAGGAGTTGGTCTATGCTCCTGAACTGGCGCTCATCCAATGGCTGAAACCATGTAAGTGCCGTATTCCTCAGGGTTAGACCGAAGGCATTGTACTGCGTGAATAGATCCTCAACTTGTTCAGCTCTCAAGACTTGCTTGAACTCCGCCACATGATCATAGGGATCTCCTGTGCCATCAAAGTAATTCTTCATGGACTTAACTAGCTGAGTGGGTCTCAAAGTTCTTGTGTGCTCTCTAGGTCTCGGCAGAGGGAATCCATCTACATTTCTTTGGTTCCTGTGGGTTCTATGCATCTCGGGTTCTACCCTATTCGTCTCCGTTCTCGTTCTTTCTCTGCCCCCTGGGTTGGCAAAACTTACTTCCGGTCTATCTCTACTTCTGTCTCTTTGCGTAGCATGAGCCTGGGATGTTCCAGCTCCAGGGTGACCATAGGATACATTTGATCTTGGTTGGGGGAAAATGAATTCGCCCTTCCAAGTGTAGGCATGCCTATCATTTTCTGTCACCACAAAGATCCTCTCTGAAGTGTGGTCTAAGTAGGTCACTCTACCTGGGCTATCTGGATCCTTAAACTCATAGATCATGATTGTTCCTACATCAATTGGGTGATCCGGTTTATACCTCCAAAAGGCTTCGTCCGTTTCTCGATTGAGAAGCAAATCTATGCACTTGTTATCTTGGGGAACCCACTCAGGCGTGATAATGCTAGTGAGAACTGATTTACCTCGAGGGGTTCTAGGTTCCACTCCCATGTTTCCTTGTTCCAAGTCACCTAAGTCCGCTTCTGAAATTACATTTCCAAATTCATCTGTCCTATCTGGATGACTGGTGACTACGTATATGGTTCCTTCCTTGTCCAGGTATGCACCGTTTTCAAACTTGACAGCTGGGTGCTCTAGTCCTATGGATTGGTCAAGGTTTTTAATCTGGACCACAGATCTTCCTAGGCCGTCCTCATAGATGCTAGCACCTAATCGGTTGGTCCTAAGGTATTCCAACTGTGTTTTGTAAGGGCCTTCTACCCTGTACAAGTAAGGCACACCTGAACTTCCCGTAGGTCTGTCCGTGCCTTGAGACATCCCTGATTCACTGGTGTCCGAGCTAGGGTAATGAGAGTGGTGACTCAACTGCTGGGCCCAAGACCTTGCAGTGTGATTGACACTAGCCTCTGAAGACCTAAGGCTTTGTCTCTCTCTTACTAGGTGTCGTCCTGATCTAAGGTTCATATGCCTAACTGATTAATCCAATTTTTTTGCCCAGAGTACAACCTCGTTGTTGGTTTCTTTGTATCAGTCGCTTGGTTCTTTTTAGGTTGATTATCGTGTTTATGGTCTTGTCTGAAACCACGTCGTCAGGAATATTTGAATGTTGTTTCGCACTTACAGTTGATCGTTCCACGTTAGGTTCTTTCCTTTATGTTGTCGACAGTACAGAGATTAAGTTTTTAGCTTGAACTTGAGTTTTTAGGTAGTCTTCAACTTGATGGTGGCCTATCGTCGCCCTGACTTACTCCTACCTCTAATCGTTCTTAGCCTAAGCTAAGAATTGACGAAGAGGAGTTGAGAATATTCCGACCTTTCTTGCCGAACCTTGCTCTTTAGTGCTCGAGAAGTTGATTCTCAAGCGTGTGCCACACCGTTGCTTGGATACTCTCAGTTGCTTCTCAATAGGCCTGCATAAATCCCAAGATTAGCTCCAAGTAGACCTTTCAATTGACAGACAAATTATTTGAGACACTTTTTTAATGACCCTTGTTCCCCCTTTTGCATTGTTAGAAATTTACTCTTGAGCTCCCCTGGTGTTCCTACCCCTCAGTGTGTCAACTTCCAAATATCCTATCTGAAAATCAACGCGTTATTCTTATAAAAAACAGTTGAGGGCGTGTAGTATATGTCACGAGCTTTCCGACAAGCCCTAGAGCTCAGAAAATGGATTTCGTATGAAAAAGTTATGACCGTTCAGGGTTTAGGGGGTTAACTAGACAAACAGAACCTTTCGGGGGTTTTAATGCATTTTCTAAGGCCTTCGTAAGTAGATGAGTACATGAAAGTGCAAATATGCCCAAAATTTAGCCTAAATTTCCAAAAATTCACTCCTTAATTTTTTTGCCGAAAATGCCTGTCTATCGCGATAGACGGTGTCTGTCGCGATAGACACAATCTATCGTGGGGGCTGTCTGTCGCGATAGACGGTGTCTGTCGCGATAGACAGTGTCTATCGTGGATTTCTGTCTGTCGCGATAGACGGTGTCTGTCGCGATAGACAGTGTCTATCGTGGAATTCTGTCTGTCGCGATAGACGGTGTCTGTCGCGATAGACGGTATCTGTCGCGGATTTCTGTCTGTCGCGATAGACGCTATCTGTCGTGAAATTCTGTCTGTCGCGATAGACGGTGTCTATCGCGATAGACGCTATCTGTCGCGGATTTCTGTCTGTCGCGATAGACGGTGTCTGTCGCGATAGACGCTATCTGTCGTGAAATTCTGTCTGTCGCGATAGACGGTGTCTGTCGCGATAGACGCTATCTGTCGCGGATTTCTGTCTGTCGCGATAGACGGTGTGTGTCGCGATAGACGCTATTTGTCGTGAAATTGTGTCTGTCGCGATAGACGGTGTCTGTCGCGATAGACGCTATCTGTCACGGATTTCTGTCTGTCGCGATAGACGGTGTCTGTCGCGATAGACGGTATCTGTCGTGGGTCTCTGTCTGTCGCGATAGACGGTGTCTGTCGCGATAGACAGTCTGTCGCGATAGACAGTGTCTGTCGCGATAGACTGAAAAAATGCAAATTTTTGAAAAACTTCTAGTGATCTAGAGTGCCCTCAAGGTGTAGGTTACAATGATAAACATGCATTCACAAAATGTTAAGATTTTTTGTCTGTCGCGATAGACAGAGGCTGTCGTCCCGGGACCTGTGCAGAGCCTGTCGTACCTGCGCACACTGCTGGGGATGATGGTACAACAAAAAACCTGCAAAATAGCTCAGAAAACATGCAAAAACAGCACATGCAAGTTCGCTCTCTCGCTCTCTCTCACAAGTGAAATGAGGGAAATGAGGTGGAGGTGGGGATATAGTCAAAAAACTGAAATTTTCGCGATGATGGAGATGGACGTGGGAGATGGTGATGATGATGATGCTGAACAAAGTAAAAGAAAATCGATGAGAGTGAAGAAAATACCTACAACTCCAACGCGTCAACTCTACGTCTTACCATCACACGCTCGTCCTCAAAGCTCGATCCCCGGCAACGGCGCCAAAATTTGGTGTAGCTCAATGATGAGTAGCACCTCCTTTAATGTCAATCCGGGAAGACGTGAGGATGGTATGAAGACCTCGAGCAAGCGGCGGCACAAGTGCGTGAGTGAGAAGCACACTAGCATGCACACACATACACACACACGCGCACACACGGCAAGACAAAGAGTGAGAATCAATGGAGCTTTTAGATTACTTTCAAAAATGCTCTTACAAGTTCGTTTCAATTACAATCTACCCTCAAAAATGAGCTCTCTAGCTCTTTTTATAGTTTTTGACTAGCTTTTGGCCCTGTGCAGACCTAGTGTCCGGCCTAGTTAAAAATTAGGTTCCAGGGCTTATTTGAGGGCTCAAACGAAGTCTAAAAATTATGAAATTTGGTACGATGGTACTTCTAATACTCCTCAAGCTCGAGGACTCCTCGGCTTGCACAAAATGGAGTCTAATCTACCAGAAACGAGATTTACAATGTTTGTTTAGTGATTAAAATCACTTGGGTTGTACATAATCTATGGGAAAAAATGATCTGGCCTTGTTGCCGTATTGTGCATGACTCCTTTATTGCTTTGTATGCCAACAATATGTATATGTATATGTATATGTATATGTATACGTATATGTATATGTATATGTATATGTATATGTATATGTATATGTATATGTATATGTATTTATATGTATACGTATATGTATATGTATATGTATATGTATATGTATATGTGTATGTATATGTATATGTATTTGTATATGTATATGTATATGTATATGTATATGTATATGTATATGTATATGTATATGTATATGTATATCCATATGTATATGTATATGTATATGTATATGTATATGTATATGTATATGTATATGTACATGTATATGTATATGTATATGTATATGTATATGTATATGTATATGTATATGTATATGTATATGTATATGTATATGTATATGTATATGCTTATGTATATGTATATGTATATGCTTATGTATATGTATATGTATATGTATATGTATATTGTTAGAGGAAGCATTTTCTTGAAGGAAAAATATTTGTAAAATGTCAAAAATTTGTAGAAATATTTATACAAATGATGTAAAAATTGAGGAAGAGTCTTCCTCATGTGAAATAGGATCATATGTATTTTTCCTAGAATTTTTGGAAGCTCTTAGATAGCATATTTTTATAATAGAAGGTGAGAAGGACCAAAATTCAAGTGTGAAAAGGGACACTTGAAAAAGTATAAAAGATAATTTCTTCCATTTTGAAGAGGTTGGTTGTATTATTTTGATGCTATCCAGGTAATGTGAGAGCTTTCCTGCAGAAAATCGTGTTTTCTCCTTTCATGATCTTTCTTTTGATTTGTTGAGTCTTATCATTGTGTAATCCATGAAATTTGTAAGCTTTCCTTGTGTATTTCTGAATGAGATGAATGAAGATGGATGATTCTCAATGTATTGAGTAAGAAATTGCAGAAGAACAAAGCTGGAATTGGAAATTCTCAATTTTTACAGAATCGTGATTATCTTGTGTGTGTGTGTGTGTGTGTGTGTATGTGTGTGATATAGGTACTTTTTTTGAAATTTGACTCCATATTTGTATTCTACTATGGAAATGGCACAGTTTAGGCACAAAGATCATTGAAAATGCTGTTGTAGAACTCAAGATAATCAAAACCCTAGATATTTCCCTCCTTCTTCATAAATTTCTGAGAAAAACAGTCATCTCAACTCTTATTCTTGGATTCCATTAACTAGAAGGGGTTGTGGTCTTTGCATACTTCCCGGATTGACAATTTAAAGATGTATAGTTGATCCTTTTTGCTATAATGATTGGAGAGGACAACTCCAAAGGGTAACAACAAACATTTTTTGGCATCATTGTTGAGGAACAAAGCAAAAGCTTCATTGAAGTCTTGGACCTTGTTGGATCTTCCATTGTTGATGGTATTTGAACACATTGAAAAGGAACTACTCTATAATCAAGAAAGAAAATTGAAAAGGTAGGTTTCTTTGCTTGTCTTTTGGGGAAAAGAAAGCATGAATTAACCTTTTGAGATAAAGAAGCTGTGAAATTTTTGCAAATTGATAGTTGCTCATACCTTTTAAGAGTAAAGTGCAGGTGTGTGGAAAAAGAAGGAAAGGTAAAATGTGATTATCTTTGCATAAGTAGATTGCTTTTTTACTAAGTACCAAGCAAAATTTGTCAAATCTTAGAAAAGATGACATGCTTGCAATGAGGAAAGTCAAGTAAAGTAGCTATGTGCAAAATTGATTGATCCATTTGTTTATCCAAGGTAAAGTAATAATCTTGAGAAAAAATTTATTTGACTCTTGAAAAAAAAAGGTGTTTGAGTTTATCTTTGCATGAATTGATACTTGTACTTCTTAGCACATATTTCTTGAAAAGCTCTACTTCCAAACTCATTAGATTGCAAGCATAAAAGAGTATAACAAATCATGAGACAAAAGATCAATGGATCTTGAAACAAGAAAACCCTAAGTGAAGTGTTTTCCTTGATTAAGGGTGCAAAATACTAAAAAATTCATAAAATCTATTAAAAATCCAACTGAAAGAAAAATAAAAAATATCTAGAGTAAAAGTTGTTGTTTAATTTTTTTTCAAAATTTTAATCTCTTTGAATGAGTATGGTGGTGTATAATTGCAGGTGACAATTGATCTGGAGTTGGTGAAGAATATTGGAGTAGATCAGGAGGAAGAAAAGTCAAAAAGTGCAAAAGAAGGGAAGTTCAAAAAAAACACGATTCTCAACTCAGAATCGTGATTTTCAGTAAGATAAAGAAATTGACTTAGTTGCACTATTGGGTTTTAAGGTAAGCAATTTTAAAAAGGTTTCATGAGTTTCATGAGTGAAGAAAATCAAAATTTCAAAATTTTAGTAAGAGTTGAGCATCAAGTAATCAGATTTGAGAATTGAACAACAAAATCGCAATTTTCATCAAGAGAAGAAAGTGGGAAAATTTTGTTGGAAGGGATAAGATTTTTTGAATAAAACCACAAAAATTGTAAAAGAACAAGAATCAAAAAGGTGGGAACTCAAAATTGTGAAAATCACTCACAATCGCAATTGTCTGAAGTCTATAAAAGCCTAAAATCTCAGAAAAACCATTCATTTGAGTGAAAGAGTGAGTGGGAAGAGCTAACAGAATCGCGACTTTTTGCAAACACAGAGCTTTTGGACATTTCTTGATCAAGCAACAAGGTAATCTTCTTCACATTAAGTTTTTGCATAATTTTAAGTTCAAAACTTTGGGAAAGGATCAGAAAACACAGAAAATTATTGAATGCACAGAATCACGTTTTTCTGTTTTTTGAACTTTTTGCACTCTACAATTATAAGGATCAAACACTTTCAGAGCTTGAGATTTGGCATAAAAGATTAGGGCATGTAGGTGAAAGAACCTTGAAGCAAATATGCAGGGACCAATGTATGCTTGGGATACCAAATGTATCCAAGCAACATATGATCTACAAATGTGGTGCTTGTCAATTTGGAAAGTCTCACAGGTTACCCTTCTCAAGGAAAGGCTACATGCATGAGGACTACCTATAACTTGTCCATATAGATGTACGGGGACCAAGCAAAGACCCCTCAATCTCAGGATCAAGGTACTATGTATCTTTTATTGATGATTATAGCAGATGGACTATGTTGTACTTTACGAAGCACAAACATGAAGTGTTCAACTGTTTTAAAAAGTATCTTGCACTTGTTGAAAATCAGACAGGGAAGAATCTAAAGAGGCTAAGGTTAGATGGAAGATGTGAGTACTTCTCAAATGATTTTGAAGCATTCTTGCAGGCTAGAGGAATCAAGAGAGAAATCACCATAAGGTATACTCCTGAAAAAAATGGGGTAACTGAGAGAAGAAATAGATTGATTAAAGAAACAGCCACATCAATATTGAATGAGAAAAAGCTACATAACTATTTATGGGCAGAGAGTGTATCTACTACCACTTACCTCATAAACAGGTTACCATTTAAATCCCTTGATGGGATGAAGCATGGCATGGTAAGAGACCCTCACTTGATCATTGTAGGATATTTGGATGTGTCGCATATGTACACATTCCTTCTCAGATAAGAGGTAAGCTAGACCCTAAGGCTGAGAAGTGTATCTTTATTGGATATGATCTGAATCAGAAAGGGTACAAGTTCTACAACCCTTCAAATAAGGGATTCATGGTTAGTAGAGATGTTGTCTTTGATGAAAATGACTCTTGGTATGAGAATGAATGCAGGAAGATTAAACTACCCTATGACTTGGAGGAGGAATTTCCGAGTCTTACTAAGGAGGAACCTACTCAGAATGAAGACACCAATTCAAATGATGAAGACATTATCAATCTTGAAGAATTCAAGGCATGGAAGTCCAAAGGCAAACTCAAGATGAAGACACTTGAAGACATACCTGAATTTTCAAATCAAGCAATCAGAAGATCACAAAGGGAGAGCAAAAAACCTATTAGATATGGGTATGACACCTCTCTTGTCACTAAACATTCTATTTATCTTGCCAAAGACTTGTCAATTGAAGAACCAGGATCATATGAAGAAGCCATGACCAAGACAGAATGGAAGGAAGCTATGGATGAGGAGATTGAAGCACTCAAAGAAAGTGACACATGGGAACTAGTACCAAAGAAAGAGTCTATGAAGGTAATTGGATCTAGATGGATCTATAAAATCAAAAGAAATTTTGATGGGTCGATAAGCAGGTACAAAGCGAGATTGGTGGCCAAGGGTTTTGCACAAACCCAAGGCATTGACTATGAAGAAACATTCTCACTTGTGGCTAAGATGCCAACCATCAGGGTATTGGTTGTTGAAAGTTTTTCAAGCTCAAGAGTGTGGGAACATGCCCCAAATTGAACCTTCCACATCATCCACAATCAAAGGAGGCTGATTTCCACGAGTTTGAGGCATCCAATTATGCCCATAATGTAAAGAAGTTGATTAGAGAAGATTTAGCTCACCTCTTGATGTGATTGGACCTCACTTTTGACATGTATATGTTTTTGATTGGTTAAAGAGGTTAGTAGGTGGTCTTTAAAACCTCTAATGAATTGTATTATGACTTAGAGTCATGGAAATACGTGCCCAAGCTGCCCCCTTGCTTAAGCACACCCCCTACTAGCTGGTCTCTGCATATTTTGTAGAAATTTCACTTTTACACACTCTATCTATCTAGATGTTTTTGGCAGACCCCCCGGTCTTGTAATTGTTGTTTCTCCTTCATCCGGAATCCATTTGCAAGAATTTTTGTCTTGTTGGAAAGCTTATAAGCTCTACTTTGTCTGGTATAATTCTCAGGTTCAGTGCCTGCACATGTGCAGAGAAATGTCCAGAACAGTGTCTGTCTAGTTAGCTCATACTCTGTGGAGAGATCAAGTTGTCTGTTTTGTTGCAGCTGGTTGAGGCATCATCCAGTATCCAAATGGAGTGATTTTACTCTCATTTGAAAGCTCTTAAAGTCTAGTTTATGCCTGCAAAATTTCATTTTCAGTCTCTGCATATACTCAGAGAAACTCAGAAAATACAGAGCCTATGTCTGAAACATTTCAGGATCCTAGGAGGGTTCATTTGCTTTTGTTGTGCACATAGGAGTGTTTATCCTCCAACAGTGGTATCAGAGCTATAAGTTGAGTATCAAAGAGAGAAGAAGGAGCTACTGAAGTGAAGTAAAGACTTCATCAAAGTTTGAAGGAAGGAAGCAAAGAACGGGCACGTCAACAACAAGGGGAAGCAAATACATCATCAAATCAAAGACGAAGCTTCATCAAGAGGAGTAGCTCTATTTTTTGAGGTAAAAGACATCCTTTTCAACTTCATTGCATCAAGGGGGAGGTTCAAAAGAGTTAGGAGGCACCATGGCTGATCTCAATGCTCAGATTGAGAAGCGCGAAAAAGGAAACTACCAACCGTGGCGATTTAGAATAAGCAATTTTTTGATGGGGAAAGGTTTGTGGGGACTTGTGAGTGGTGGAGAGCCAAAACCCTACATAGATGAGGTAAATCCAACCAATGATCAGAGAAGAGCAGTAAGAGAGTGGGATGAAAGGGACAAAAGGGTCATTTTCATTTTATCTCAGCATATTAGCAACTCTATGGTAGGGCATATTCAAGATTTGGATACATCGAAGAAGGTGTGGGAGTGCTTGGAGAGATTGTACTCAACCTCCACAAAAGCTAGAAAAATTCAGCTCAAGAATGAGCTAAATAATCTTAGGAAAAGCCCCTCTCAAGGTGCTAATGATTACATATTAAAGGTTAAAGAGCTTGCAGATGCACTAGGGTCAATCGGTTGTGCCCTAGATGATGACGATCTTGTCGCCCACACCCTAAATCGACTTAGGGATGATGAAAAATGGAAGACTTTCACAACTTCAGTGTATGTAAGGGACTCTCTTCCTGATTTTGATCAACTAATCACTCTCATGGTGACAGAGGAGATGAACCTTGGTGGTCATAATGCCAAGGATAGCCAAGGGCAATTGTTGTATGCAGGTAGAGGAAGAGGAAGACACAACCGAGGTGCTACAAGAGGAAGAGGAAGATATCAAAGCAACCAAGGAGGTCAAGGACAACAAGAAAATGCAGGTCAAAGAGGTGGAAGAGCCACAAATAGAGGAAGAGGTGCAAGATTTGGTGGAAGAGGACAAGCCACTTCAAATGGATGCTTTGTATGCGGTAAGCCCGGTCATTTTGCAAATGAATGCTATCATAGAGCTCAAAGACAAGGGAATCAAAACAACAACAACAATTATAGAGGGCAAGGTAATTATGCAAACACATCATCCAGCCAAGGGAATGATTATTTACTTGCCATGAGGTATGGTGAAGATACAACTCAAGCTAGTGAAGATGTATGGTATGTAGACAGTGGATGTAGCAATCATATGTCATGTCGAAAGGAGTTTTTTAGTAATTTGCAGGTCCCAAAGCATCAAGGGCATGTGGAAACAGGTGATAACTCAGAGCATATCATTCAACATGTGGGAGATATCAGTTTGGAAGGAAAACAAAGAGCAAAGTGCTTATCAGAGGTATTACATGTCCCTACTATTACCAAAAACTTGATTTCGGTAGGCCAAATGGTAGAAAAAGGCTATCAAGTTAGGTTCAATGAAAGAGGATGTTTTGTTGAGGATCCAAGGGCAGGTTTCAAGCTCATAGCAAAAGGAAAAAAGCAAGGGAGAATGTTCACAATGGACATAAATCAGCCATACCATTCAATGTATGTCACATATGGAGACAAGAGGATAGCAGATTTGGATCTATGGCATAAACGAATAGGTCACATCAACCTACAAAAGCTCAAGGACATGCAAAGGAGGAGCTTGGTAAGAGGCCTACCAAATTTTACATCTAAAATGTTGCATGAAATTTGTGTAGCTTGGCAACAAGGAAAACAATCAAGGCTGCCCTTCAAGAAGAGTACCTATGTAAGTGCAAATGTTTTAGACCTCATTCACACGGATGTTTGGGGTCCAACAAGAGAAGCATCCCTTGCTGGAAATAGGTATTTTGTAACCTTCATTGATGACTTTTCAAGGAAAGTGTGGTTGTATTGCATTAGAAACAAATCAGATGTGTTCCACTACTTCAAGAAATTCAAAGCACAGGTGGAGAAGGAATCTGACAAGTTTATCAAAACTTTGAGATCTGATGGAGGGGGAGAGTACTTCTCCCATGAATTTTCTGAATTTTTGCAGGTCAATGGCATCAAAAGACAATTTACTTGCAGGTATACCCCTCAACAACATGGGGTAGCAGAGAGAAAGAACAGACACATAGCAGAGGTAGCAAGGTGTATGCTCAATGAAATGAATATGCCGCATTGTTATTGGGGAGAGGCTACATATACAACCACATACATCATGAATAGATGTCCTACATCAGGTATACATCATCTAACCCCTGAGGAAGCATGGAGTGGAAGAAAACCTTGCATTTCACATCTTAGAATCTTTGGTTGTATATGCTATGTACATGTACCTCAAGAGTTGAGGTCAAAGTTAGATGCCAAATCTGAAAGGTGTATTTTTTTGGGATATTCTATGGAACAAAAGGGGTATAAATGCTATAATCCCATCAGCAAGGAGCTGAAGGTAAGTAGGGATGTTGTCTTTGATGAGTTGAAGCCTTGGTATGCATGCACAAGTCCATTGCAGGTTGAAGACATAGGTGAGACAGATTTGAAGAATGATGATAGAGTTCAAGAAAGCATGGATTTGAGTGGTCCAAGCAACTCATGCAACACAAGGACACCCTCACCATGGAGTGGAAGGCTTAGGGAAAGAGAGACCAACTCTGAAGAAAGCAAATTCAAAGGCAAAGAGAAGATTTCAATTGAAGAAGGAAGCTATGTGGACGAGAGCATGTTGGAAGATGAAGAGATAGAAGAAATTCAAACTCCAGGAGTGGCAAAACAAAGAAAGAAGATGGCAACCACACCCAAAGGAAGTGAAAGAAGGTCTTCAAGAGTAAGATATCCAGTACAAAGGTTAACATATGATAATTTCATTGCAAAGCATTATGCATACATGACTCAAGTAATCAAGGACAAGGAACCAACTAGTTATGAAGAAGCTAAGGATTGCAAGGAATGGCAAGTATGAGAAACATACTTGGAGCTTGGTACCAGCTCAAGAAGGCATGAAGGTGATAGGTAATAAGTGGGTTTACAAAATTAAAAGAAATTCAGATGGTTCCATTGCTACGTACAAAGCAAGGTTGGTGGCGAAAGGCTTCTCCCAAAGCTACGGGATAGATTATGATGAAACTTTCAGCCCCGTAGCCAAGATGCCAACAATTAGGACTTTGATTGCAGTGGCCACATCAAGGAAATGGAGCTTATATCAGTTGGATGTGAAGAATGCCTTCCTCAATGGAGAGCTTGAAGAAGTAGTCTACATGAGCCAACCTCAAGGATTTGCTAGTATGAGGTACCCAAATCATGTTTGCAAGCTAAGGAGAGCATTATATGGACTAAAGCAAGCCCCAAGGGCCTGGAATCAGAGGTTAGTGGATTATTTATCAAGTTGTGGATATAAAGAAAGTGTTGCAGATCCATCACTTTACATGAAGAAGCAAGGAGACAAGATGGTATACATATGCATCTATGTGGACGATTTGATCATCACAGGAAGTGATATTGCAGGTATTAAAGATATCAAATCAAAGCTAGGGAAGGAGTTCAAGATATCTGATCTTGGAACACTAAAGTACTTCTTGGGAATAGAGGTAATCTATGCACACAATGGCATCTTCTTGATTCAAAGAAAATACTTGTTGGATGTGCTATACAGGTTTGGTATGAGTGGTTGTAAGCCACTTTCTCAGCCCATGGAGCCCAATACAAAGTTGGTTGCAGGTCAAGGAGAGGCTATACAAGATATTACATTATATAGAAGCATAATTGGTTCATTAATTTATGCTACATTCACTAGACCTGATCTTGCATATGTAGTAGGTGTTCTCTCTCAATTTTTGCATGCACCTACTCATGATCAGCTTATGGCGGCAAGAAAGGTGCTTCGTTACATCAAGCACACCATCAACCAAGGTCTATTTTACTCATATGATGCTGACCTAAGTGTCAAAGGATATAGTGATGCTGATTGGGCAGGTAGCAAGGATGATCGAAGGAGTACATCGGGTTATGTTTTCATGATAGGTAAAAAAGTGATCTCTTGGAGCTCTAAGAAGCAACCCACTGTTGCTCTTTCATCCATAGAGGCTGAGTACAGAGGTTTAGCATTGGCTACATGTGAGCTATTATGGCTTAAGAAGATACTTAAGGACTTGGAAGTGGAAGTGGAGGAGTTTCCTCTTTATGGAGACAACATTTCAAGCATCTATCTAGCTAACAATCCCATGTTTCATGCAAGGAGCAAGCACATAGAGGTTCATTACCACTTCGTTAGAGAAAAGGTGATGGCAAAAGAGCTAGATATAAGGTATGTGAACACTAAAATGCAGGTTGCAGACATGATGACAAAGTTTCTTGAAGGTACAAAGCTTGGAGGATTCAAGGAAGCTATCAACATAAGAGACATAGGCTGAAGCAACAAAGGAAAAGACTTGAGCTTGAGGGGGAGTGTTGAAAGTTTTTCAAGCTCAAGAGTGTGGGAACATGCCCCAAATTGAACCTTCCACATCATCCACAATCAAAGGAGGCTGATTTCCACGAGTTTGAGGCATCCAATTATGCCCATAATGGAAAGAAGTTGATTAGAGAAGATTTAGCTCACCTCTTGATGTGATTGGACCTCACTTTTGACATGTATATGTTTTTGATTGGTTAAAGAGGTTAGTAGGTGGTCTTTAAAACCTCTAATGAGTTGTATTATGACTTAGAGTTGTGGAAATACGTGCCCAAGCTGCCCCCTTGCTTAAGCACACCCCCTACTAGCTGGTCTCTGCATATTTTGTAGAAATTTCACTTTTACACACTCTATCTATCTAGATGTTTTTGGCAGACCCCCCGGTCTTGTAATTGTTGTTTCTCCTTCATCCGGAATTCATTTGCAATGATTTTTATCTTGTTGGAAAGCTTATAAGTTCTACTTTGTCTGTTATAATTCTCAGGTTCAGTGCCTGCACATGTGCAGAGAAATGTCCAGAACAGTGTCTGTCTAGTTAGCTCATACTCTGTGGAGAGATCAAGTTGTCTGTTTTGTTGCAGCTGGTTGAGGCAGCATCCAGTATCCAAATGGAGTGATTCTACTCTCATTTGAAAGCTCTTAAAGTCTAGTTTATGCCTGCAAAATTTCATTTTCAGTCTCTACATATACTCAGAGAAACTCAGAAAATACAGAGCCTATGTCTGAAAAATTTTAGGATCCTAAGAGGGTTCATTTGCTTTTGTTGTGCACATAGGAGTGTTTATCCTCCAACATTGGTAAGTGTGGCTGCATCTAAGAATTGGAACATGTATCAGCTAGATGTAAAAAATGCTTTTTTAAATGGATGGATTTCAGAGGAGGTATATATGTCACAACCTCCTGATTATGAGGATCCTAACAAGCAAACACATGTATGAAAATTAAAAAAGGCTCTTTATGGATTGAAGCAGGCACCTAGGGCATGGAATCACAGGTTGACCACATACCTTCAAGACCAAGGTTTTGTCATGAGCAAGGCAGACACTTCTCTATTCATTAAGACAAGTAATTCAGAGGTAATATATCTATGTGTTTATGTTGATGATATCATACTTACAGGTAGTGATGTCAATGGAATCAGACAAATCAAGAATCAGATGATGAAGGAGTTCAAGATCAGTGATGTTGGTTTACTAAAGTATTTTCTTGGACTTGAGTTAGTCTATACTAACTCTGGAATCTATATTAGTTATCTTTCTAAGCTAATTAGATACCCCTAAAAAGAATTTTTCCGATTCCTACTGTGCTGGTCATACTGAACAAAAGATGCAGCAGGTGTATTGTCAAAAATAGAAGGTTGTCTTGAAGACTTGAAGTTCAAAGTTTTTTGTTTTGATTCAATCTTTTCATACATCATTTCCAAAGTACATAGGCCATTTTATGGTATCATTGGAAAGCTAAGAAGGTCTACTTATAGCTCTGAAGCATCAAAGGGTTGGTACAAAGCAAGATTTGGCAGTACCTACTTATCTTCCTGAAGTATTCATCCATCTTCCCAACAAGATTGGGGTCGAAATCAGGAATTAAGTGAAGAATTTTGGAGTGAAGATCAAAATGACACAGAATCATCAATTTGAAAATGGAATGTGATCAGGAATCACCTATATAAAAAAAGGAAGATTGTCGAGGAGGAAGGAAGTAATGTGTACATACCACACGAATTTAAAGATGAAGAGTTTGAGCCTTATGGTTGGAATAAGATTTTGACCACAATGGATTTGGCCAATGATGAATATGTGGGAGTAAAATTCCAAAATGTAGAAGGATATGATATTTTTCATATATGAATACAAATGATAAAGGTGTCAAAAGCAGAGGAAGAACAGAAGGAAGGGATAATTTTAAAAACTAGAAAAACACATATTCTGGAAGAAGTGGAAGCTACAGATGCTATAAAAGACAAAATCTCAGGAACATATAAAAAAAGTAAACACGAAGAAATAGAAAAAGAGCAAGAATTTGAAAAAAAATAAAACAATAAAGAAAGAAGATCAACAATTTTATGTACCTTCAAATTTCAAGACCTATGAAGTAGAAGACAGATTACTTCTAAAAATGAAACCAAAGAGAGAAAAGAAAAAGGGGGAGGCATATGAAAATGAGGAACAAACTAAGAAGGTGGTGATCACTCAAGAAGAGGAAGAAGATAGACACATTGTCATAGCTGATGACATGACAAATCAAGAGGAGGAAGCATTGAGGAAATTGGCTAAAACTTATAGGGATGTGTTTGCTTACAATTATAAGGATCTGAAGGGAATTGATCCTAAAATTTGTGAACATAAGATTCCTATTACTCATGATGCAAAACCTAGCAAACAAAGACACTATACATTGAATGACAAATACTCTGCTAAAATAAAGGAAGAAATTGACAAACTGCTGGCTGCCAATTTCATCAATGAGATTGAGTACACTGAGTGGATATCTCCCATAGTTGTGGTACCTAAGAAGAATGGAAAACTCAGGGTATGTATTAATTTGAAAAAATTTAATGCTGCAACTATAAGAGATAGCTATCCATTACCAATAACAGACCATCTTTTGGGAAGAGTTGTAGGTAAAGAGGTCTATAGTTTTTTGGATGGTTTTTCAGGATATAATCAGGTGCTAATAGCTTTGGAAGACCAACATAAAACTGTTTTTTTTACAAAATGGGGAATCTATGCATTTAGGGTTATGCCTTTTGGTTTAACTAATGCCCTAGCAACCTTTCAAAGATTGATGTGTCACATATTCAAAGAATTCCTTATAAATATAATGGAAATTTATGTTGATGATCTTTGCACTTTTTCATTAAAAAGACAAGATCATTTGAAATATCTGGAAAATATATTCAAAAAATGTAGAACATATAGAGTATGTTTAAATCCGGAGAAATGTGTGTTCTTTGTGAGGCAAGAGAGAATGTTGGGTCACATAGTTTCTAGAAATGGAATTTCAACTAATGAGAGAAAAATTAAGGTCATAGTGGATCTTCCAAAACCAATAAATGTAAAAGAACTTCAAACTTTCATGGGACATTGTGGGTATTATAGAAAATTTGTACACAAGTTTGCAGACATTGCAAAACCTTTGTATGCATTGATTACAAAATTTGAATGAACCACAGAATGTGAGCAAGCCTTTGAGACTTTAAAATTTTTTTTGGTAACAACACCAATTCTAAAAGCTCCACAATGGAATAAAATTTTTCATGTTCATGTGGATGCTTCAAATTCTGCTTTGGGATGTGTATTAGCACAACCAATAGAAGGGAGAAAATTAGACTTTCCAATTACTCATGCCAGTAGGCAATTGAATTTAGCTGAAAAAAACTATACAACCACTGAAAGGGAAGGATTGGGAATGATATTTGCTGTAAAAATGTATAGACATTATCTTTTAGCCAACAAGTTTAAATTCTTTGTGGATCACCAAGCCTTACTCTACTTGGTAAACAAACCAAGTCACACAAGGAGGATAGTCAGATGGTTCCTCCTACTGATGGAATTTGAATTTGAGGTAGTGGTAAGTGTTGGTGCAAAACAAGCCTACACACATTGGCTTGGATATCAATATTGCAGACTCAACATAAAGCTTGGATCTTGGAAGCCTAGCTTGGATTAATTCATGAGGAATATCACTTGAAGAATGAACCATAGGAACATAGCCTTGTTGTTCTTACCATTTATCTCATGTAAAAGTCTATATGGCTTTAACCACTCTTGTAAACTCACCTACTTGAGAAAGTCGTGGGAAAGTAGATGGATGATTGAGAGAATATCTCATTCACTTTTAGGTACATGATTCTAGGAGATTAACTTGGATCTGAAATTCAAAATCTCATTCAATTCCTATAAAAAGTACAAGGAAAAAGTCGCGGGCATCTGTCACTACTCCCGAGGCAATTCTGAGTCAATCATTGAGTGTGTGTGAGCTACACCATAGCCTACACCTCTGAGTACCATTGAGCATCATATTACATGCCAATGGGAATGTACAATTATTAGATTCAATCAATATACATATATTCATATTCTCTGTTTTTCTCTGAGTGACTACCTCCAACTCTGTCAACTTCAAAGGAGCATATCTCAAGATCTACTGAACCAAATTGGATGATTCAAAGCACATTGGAACAAGCTTGAAGCATACTATATGCCTACAAAATTTGAAGGTTATTGGATCAACCATCTGGGAGAAATCGCGTTCGAAGTGATCTCTGGTATTTCTCTGTACAGTTCCTAAAATGTCGGGGATGATCCTAAGTTTGCTAAATTGATTTCTCAGAGTGTGGTTTGTTATTTTCTCTCATTCCACTTACAAATGAAATATTTTTAAGCTAATTGATTATGACCAAAAGCAATTAGATCAATTTTAAGTGTGCTGGTCACACTGAGCATAACTCTGAGCAGGTGTCAGTACCAATATAGCAAGTTTTTCAGGATTCTTGAAATCACAAGTAGTCTGTTTTGATCTAATCATTACCCAACTCATTTCCAAAGTACATATAGCATATTTTGGTGTCATTTGGAAGCTCAAGGAGTCTACTGAGCATATCTGAAGAGAAAAGAGGGCAGGTGTGAAGCAGGTTTTGCAGCACCAGCTTGATCTCTTGAGTGCATCCAGCCATCACATCCAATAGTGGTATCAGAGCAAATAAGGTAATCATGGGTGATGGTTTTCCTTCCTTCATTGACAAATTGGATAGAAATAATTACCAGGCTTGGTCATTGAGAATGAAGACCTATCTACAAGGGAGAAGCTTGTATGGATACATATCAGGAGATGAGGAGTTGCCCTCATTCAAGACCAGAGGCCTACCTACAAAGGATGAACATGAGAGGCTCAATCAATGGTGTGCAAAAGATGCTTTGGCAAGGTCATATCTTCTAAACTCTATTTCTGGTTTCCTTCTACCATATATAAGGAATTGCAAGACTTCCCAAGAGACTTGGGAAACCTTGTCAACATATTTTTCATCAAGCACAAGAGCCAGAAAGAATCAGCTATGGATTGAGTTTACAACTCTTAGGAAGCAATCAAAACAATGTGTCTCAGACTTTGTCACCAAAGTCAAGGATATTGCAGATCAACTTGCAAGTGTTGGAGAAGAAATTGAGGAAGAGCAAATAGTCAGACAAGTGATCAATGGACTAAAGGCAGATGACAAGTGGGAGAGCTTTACCACTGCAATGGACTTGTACATGGACATCCAAGCACCTGATCTAACAACTCTGATTGGACAACTCTTTACACATGAAGCAAAGATCACAAAGAATGGAGAGCAATCAAAAGGTAACAATCCCTCTGCCCTATATACTGATAAGAAGACTAAAGACAAGGGTAAAAGCAAGAAGGTTGATGAAGAAGGCTCTACCTCCCAAGCAAACTATGCAGGGAGAGGTAGATCATCTAGAGGTAGGGGCAGAGGAGGTAAGTCAGGTAGGGGGAGACCCTACAATCAATCTCCATGCAATATCTGTGGCTTGTCTAACCATACTACAGATGAATGCTACAAAAACTACAAGAACCAAAGAGGAAGAGGTCACCAAAGAGGAGGATACTCTCAAGGCAGAGGCAGATTCAACCAATCTCAAGGCTACCATGGCTACAACAATAATTACAACAATAACTACAATCACAATGGCAATTATCAAGGTGGATACAGGAATAGGAAGGATTACAACAATTATGCAGAGGAGCAAGATGATTCCTTGTTGATCATGAACATGACATCTAAATCAGGTATCAATGATGATCACTTATTCTATATTGATTCAGGTTGCTCTAACCATGTAGCTGGAAATGTTGCCTTACTCTCTGATTTGGAAGAACCTAAAGGCAAGCACCAAGTGCAGACAGGTGATGACACTAAACATTCATTTGTTAAAGTAGGCAATGTCAAAACAAGTGATGGTAATCAGAATTTACTAAGCAGAGTGTTGTATGTTCCAACAATCACCAAGAATCTGATGAGTGTAGGTCAGATTGTTGAAAAAGGTCTACAGGTCAGGTTCACTCAATATGGTGCATATGTGGAGGATCCAAGACATGGATTCAGAAGGATAGCCAAGGGAGAGAAATCAGGTAGATTGTTTACCTTTGAACTTGAAGACACTAAGAGTATTGCTTTGTACAACTATAAGGACCAAACCCTATCAGAATTGGAGATTTGGCACAAGAGATTAGGTCACATTGGAGAGAGGACCTTAAAGCAGATGAGTAGGGATCAATGTGTGCTTGGGATACCTAATGTATCCAAGCAACACATGATATACAAGTGTGGGGCTTGTCAATTTGGTAAGTCACACAGATTGCCCTATACCAAGAAAGGTTTTATGCATGAAGAATATCTGGAATTGGTGCATATAGATGTTTGGGGACCTAGCAAGGAGCCATCCATATCTGGATCAAGGTACTATGTGTCATTTATTGATGACTATAGCAGGTGGACTGTCTTATACTACATGAAACATAAAGATGAAGTATTTAATTGTTTCAAAAAGTATCTTGCATTAGTTGAAAATCAAACAGGTAGACATTTGAAGAGGCTAAGGTCAGATGGTGGTGGAGAATAATTCTCCAATGACTTTGAAGATTTCTTGCAGGAAAGAGGCATCAAGAGGGAGATTACTACAAGGTACTCACCTGAACAAAATGGGGTAGCTGAAAGGAGGAATAGACTCATTGTAGAGACAGCTAGGTCTATGCTTAATGAGAAAAAATTACCAAATTATCTTTGGGCAGAGAGTGTATCTACTGCCACATACTTAATCAACAGGTTGCCATCAAAGACACTTGATGGAATGACACCCTATGAGGCTTGGCATGGTAAGAGACCATCTCTGGATCATTGCAAAATCTTTGGGTGTGTTGCATATGTGCATATTCCCTCACAGGTAAGGGGAAAGCTAGACCCTAAGGCTGAAAAGTGTATATTCATTGGTTATGATTTGAATCAGAAGGGATACAGGTTTTATAACCCCTCAAACAAAGGCTTCAAGGTAAGCAGAGATGTCATCTTTGATGAAAATGATTCATGGTATGAAAATGAGTACAGGAAAGTTAGCCTACCTTATGACATGGAAGAAGACTTTCCAAAGCTTATCAGGCAAGAACCAACTCAGAAAGAGGACACAAGCTCAGATGATGAAGACACCATCAACATTGAAGAGTTCAAGGCTTGGAAATCCAAAGGGAAGATGAAGATGAAGCAACTAGAAGACAATCCAGAATCCTCAACTCAAGCTATGAGGAGATCTCAAAGAGAAAAGAAGAAACCTATTAGGTATGGGTATGATACTTCACTTGTAACCAAGCACTCTGTATATCTTGCAAAGGATCTCTTGAATGAAGAACCAGGTACATTTGAAGAAGCAATTGCTAAACCAGAATGGAAGGAAGCAATGGATGAAGAAATGGAGGCTCTCAAGGAGAGTGATACTTGGGACTTGGTACCCAAGAAGGACTCCATGAAGGTGATAGGATCCAGATGGATCTACAAACTCAAGAGGAACTCAGATGGTACAATAAACAGGTATAAAGCTAGGTTGGTAGCCAAGGGTTTTGCACAAACCCAAGGCATTGATTATGAGGAGACATTTTCTCCTGTGGCCAAGATGCCAACTATCAGAGTTATGGTGAGTGTAGCTGCATCCAAGAATTGGAACATGTACCAATTGGATGTGAAGAATGCATTCTTGAATGGATGGATATCTGAAGAAGTCTACATGTCACAACCACCTGGCTATGAGGATCCTAATAAGGTAAATCATGTTTGTAAATTGAAGAAGGCTCTGTATGGATTGAAGCAGGCACCTAGAGCATGGAATTACAGGTTGACAACCTATCTCCTAGATCAAGGATTTGTGATGAGTAAAGCAGACACTTCATTGTTTATAAAGAAGAACAATTCAGAGGTAATATACTTGTGTGTCTATGTTGATGACATCATTATTATAGGAAATGATGTTCAGGGAATAAGACACATCAAAGGACAAATGATGAAGGAATTCAAGATCAATGATCTTGGATTATTGAAGTACTTCCTAGGACTTGAATTGGTCTACACAAATTCAGGTATCTTTATTACTCAGAAGAAGTACATTCAGGACATGGTCAAGAAGTTTAATTTGCAGGAAGCTAAAGTCTCAAACATTCCTATGGAGGTCAACCACAAACTCAGTGCACATCAAGGAGAAGAACTCAAGGATATTACAGGTTACCAAAGTTTGGTAGGTAGTCTTAATTATGCTACCTTAACCAGGATTGATATATCATATGGTGCTAGT
>MU261091.1:47500-70000 GCA_020310875.1 Ceratopteris richardii | reverse complement strand
TCTGTCAATCGCGACCGACACAGTCAACGACTGTTTGACCACGATCGACAGACCACGACGGCTCTGTCAATCGCGACCGACACGGTCAACGACTGTTGACCACGATCGACAGACCCTCGCGACCGACCTGTCAATCGCGATCGACTCATCAATCGCGACCGACAGAGTCAACGACCCTTTGACCACGACTGATTGACTTTTCGTAACCCCTGTCAATCGCGACTGACCAGTCAATCGCGACTGACAGCCACGACGGACCTGTCAATCGCGATCGACACGTCGATCGCGACTGACCTGTCAATCGCGACCGACAGACTTTGCGAATGCGTTAGAAGGGCAAATTAGGTCAAATTTTCAAGGCAAAATTATTGGTCTAAAGTTTGACTAAGTGTGGGACAAACATTAGGGTGTAGTATTGCATCGCAAGGCCGTGCCACAAGCCACTCGAGTATTCCTGTTTGACTGTTAGCTTGTATTGAGTCCTAATTTAACCCCCTAAACCCTGAACAGTCATAACTTTTTCATACGAAATCCAATTTTTGAGCTCTTGGGCTTGTTGGAAAGCTCGTGGCATATACTACACGCCCTCAACTGTTTTTTATAAAGATAATGCGTGGATTTTCAGAGAGGGTATTTTGAAGTTGACCATACCCAGGGGGATCAAAGTTAGGGGTCTTTAGAATTATTTTCCTAAAAGTCACAATGCAAATATGTGTTTATGTTACATGAATGCAAGTGGTTGGTTTTGTCCTTTGAATCTAAGCATTGAGCTAACTGTGGGACTTTTATAGGTCCATTGAGAGCAACTGAGAGCATACCAAGCAAGGTTTCTTTGCAAGCTTGAGAACCGGGTTCTTGAGCACCATAAAGCAAGGGATCAACAAGTAAGGTTGGAATATTCTCAACTCCCTCTGTCATTTCCTAGTTTAAGCTAAGAACGACGAGTGATAGGAGTAAGCCAGGGCAACGGTAGGCAATTATCAAGTGAAGATTACCTAAAAACTCAAGTTCAAGTTAAAAACATTATCTCTGTGATATCGATAACCTAAAGGAAAAGAACCTAACGTGGAACGATCAACCTAAAGTACGAAGAACATTCAAGTGTTCCTGACGACGTGATGTCAGACAAGACCATAAACACAATAATTAACTAAAAAGAATCAAGTGACTGGTACCAATTGATCGGCAACGAGGTTGTACTCTGGAAAAAAAATTGGGCTAATCAGTTAGGCATATGAACCTTCGATCAGGACGACACCTAGCAAGAGAGAGACAAAGCCTTAGGTCTTCAGAGGCTAGTGTCAATCACACTGCAAGGTCTTGGGCCCAGCAGTTGAGCCACCACTCATACTACCCTAGCTCTGAGACCAGTGAGTCAGCAATGTCTCAAGGCATGGACAGACCTACGGGAAGTTCAGGAGTGCCTTATTTGTACAGGGTAGAAGGCCCTTACAAAACACAGCTGGAATATCTTAGGACCAACCGGCTAGGTGCTAGCATCTATGAGGACGGCCTAGGAAGATCTGTGGTCCAGATTAAAAACCCTGACCAATCCATAGGACTAGAGCACCCAGCTGTCAAGTTTGAAAACGGTGCATACCTGGACAAGGAAGGAACTATATATGTAGTCACTAGTCACCCGGATAGGACAGATGACTTTGGGAATGTAATCTCAGAAGCGGACCTAGGTGACCTGGAACAAGGGAACATGGGTGCGGAACCTAGAACCCCTCGAGGTAAATCAGTTCTCACTAGGATTATCACGCCTGAGTGGGTACCCCAAGACAACAAGAGCATAGAGTTGCTTATCAATCGAGAAACTGATGAAGCCTTTTGGAGGTATAAATCCAATCAGCCAACTGATATAGGAAATATCATGATCTATGAGTTTAAGGATCCAGATAGCCCAGGTAGAGTGACCTACTTAGATCACACTTCGGAACGGATCTTTGTGGTGACAGAAAATGATAGGCATGCCTACACTTGGAAGGGTGAATTTATTTTCCCCCAACCAAGATCAAATGTATCCTATGGTCACCCTGGGGCTGGAACTTCCCAAGCTCATGGTACGCAAAGAGACAGAAGTAGAGATAGACCAGAAGTAAGTTTTGCCAACCCAGTGGGCAGAGAAAGAACGAGAACGGAGACGAATAGGGTAGAACCTGAGATGCTTAGAGCCCACAGGAACCAAAGAAATGTAGATGGATTCCCTCTACCGAGGCCTAGAGAGCACACAAGAACTTTGAGACCCACCCAGCTAGTTAAGTCCATGAAGAATTACTTTGACGGCACAGGAGATCCCTATGATCATGTGGCGGAGTTCAAGCAAGTCTTGAGAGCTGAACAAGTTGAGGATCTATTCACGCAGTACAATGCCTTCGGTCTAACCCTGAGGAACACGGCACTTACATGGTTTCAGCCATTGGATGAGCGGCAGTTCAGGTGCATAGACCAACTCCTAGAGGCTTTCATTGTAGAGTTCTCTAAGAGCGGCATAAGACACAATACCTCCTCATTGATTCACAGCTTCAAACAGACCCCCCAAGAGACTGTCAGATTGGCCGGAAGAAGATTTAGACAATATCTGGAAAGGTGCCCTATTTCGGAGCTACCCACACCTGCTAAACAAGTAGCCCTATTCCTTGATGGATTGCTGAGTACGAAATTGAGATCCTATGTGTATCTGAAAGATCCTAGGACCATAGAAGAATGTGTGCGCATGTGCATTGACATTGAAGATAACCTAGGGGAAGAACTAGAGCTCTCCAAAATCTACAAAGATTCAGATAGTGCATCTAGTCACTCTTCCACGCAATCCACATCAATTGAGGAACTTGCCGAAAAGGTAGCTCAGAAATTAGGTGTAGCTAGCAAACAAATCCCAAGGTTTGCCCCTGTGAAAAGGTGCTATACATGCGGTGGTGACCATATGGCGAACGTCTGTCCCATTATGGCTCAACCCCAAGTTAACCCTAGTAGCCAGTACTGCACCATAGAACGGAAGTACACAAACCACACTGCGCAAGATTGCCCTTACAACAAACAGGCAGTTAGGCAACCCTACCCTCAGCCCTACCAACAAGGCAGATACCAGAACCAGTACCCTCCACCACCACAATATGCTAGACCCCAACAAATCTACCAACCACAATATCAGGCCCAACAGAGACCCCAACCGGTACTAGCTCAACAGCCCCCAAACCCCGCTAACGTGATTCCAGTAAAGTATGCTGTTGCAGAAGAAAACCTGAATAGGGCCATAGTACCAGTAACCCCATTGATCTCAGAAAGTGACCCAAGTGACCATAGCTTTGATTCTACACATGTCGATAGTCCCCAGGCTTACTACATGCAGTCTCCAGAACATGGTGAGTCTTACTATAGTGAAGAACCAAGTGAACCTAGTTGGGAGTCAGATTACACGAACGTCATGTATGCAAACCCCAACCCTAGGCCTCAACCTAGGCAGGTACGACCACCATTTCCTAGAGGACCATGCTACCGATGTCAAGGAGATCACTTCGTTCGTGATTGCCCCTTACCTCCACCTACACAAACTCAGTCCGTGACAATCCAAGGCTTTTGCCAAGATTGTGGAAAAGAGCATCTCTTAAGAGATTGCCCAAAGAACCCCAATAATATGCCAAAAATCACGCCTATCAACGTTATTGGGTTAGTAGTAGATTCCACAGGAAGTGTCACTTCCACTGCTCCCGTACAGGTAGTCACTCGAGCTCAAGCCTTGCAGCAGAATCAAGGAGTAAACCAGGATAAGAACTCAGAGGCTAGTGAAACCGAGAGCGTAACAAAGAAAAGGACTAGAGCATGGAAAGATAGTCGGGAAAGAATGAAAAAACAATGGGCTAAAAAGATGAGTGAACTTGAGGAAAGCATAAGAGAAACCAAAGCTAGGATAACTGAAATCACCTCTCAAATCCCCTCTCACACTACCCCGCCGCCACCACTCCCGTCTCCATCCGACCCACCACCTTCCCCACCAACCATACGATTCCACCACCTCCTAGGGTAGGATCAGTGTTAGCTGATCCCACTCCTGAAGACATAGACATGATGCTCAAAGCATATCAGACCAGAATCCAAGAAGGGCCAAACGTCATGGATCATGACAAGTGCTATCCTAGAGCTGACCTAGAGATAGAAAGAACCAAACTGTGCGCGAAAATGGTCGCATTGGCTCAAACTATGTTTGAAGCCAGTCGCCTTTTCAATTACTCGGGCTCAGCCAAAACGCAATTACACTTGGATGGATTCCTAGAGAAGTTAGAGGAAATAATTGCAAGATCTGCCAAGGAAGAAAAAAATCAAGGAAAAGATAAAGCAAGCAAAAACATGAAGCATTCCCCATCAGAAGTGTATGTGGCCAATTCCACTAAACCAGACACCTTTCCCTCCTTAGAAAGATTAGAGAGGCTAATTGCACAATCAGAAAAGGAACCTACCCCTCAAAGAAGGGAAAGGGCAAGAGAACGGATAAGCCAGCCTCTTCAGGAAGCCCAAGTGCCTCCTCAAGAAGCTTATCTTCCCCCCCAAAAGGCAGATGAGCCTCCCTCGAAAGCTCACGTACCTCCACAGGTTGCCTACATTCCTTCTCAGGGAGCGTATGAGCCTGCTCGGAAGAGTAATAGAATAAGTAATCCTCCCCAAGAAGCTTGTGCTCCAGCCATTTACGAGAGCAAGGAGAGAGCCAACGATAGAATAAGCCCTCCTTCCCAGGTTGCTTATGTGCCCAATTCCACGGAGCCAGACACTTCTTCTTCTATGAATCGGTTTGCACCAGACTTCCTACGAGAGATTCAAGAAGACAAATGGGATAACGAAAGTGAGGTCGCCCCTCCTTTTGAACTTGTGGACGATGCACACGACCAATTCCCACAAGACATCCCATCTATTTACGGGGAACATGAGAGTGCTCAGTCTCATGAGAGATTGGACTTTGAGTCTAATTCCATACAAGAGCTACCCCACTTCACAGGCCCATGGGAAGCAAAGTCCACATGTATGAGAGCACCCACAGTCATGGTAAGGAACGACGACTCAGTCATACCAAGGAACACAGAGGTAGTAACGAACACCAAGGTGCAACGCGATCTCACTTTGGAAGAACTGCCTGAGGATAGACCAAACGCGCGGAAATGTGCAGCCAGTCGAGTAACTGAAGTTGCAAAACCTCATTCCCGGGCAGGATCCCATAGGACAGTGCCAGAAATTCCCTTGGATAAGATAGGAGATATGTGTGAAGGCGAAGAAGGGAACACCTATCTTCCCATTACCTACCAGGAGTACACCACCAAGGCGATTTTGGACTCAGGTGCAGGAGTTGCAATTGCCACCACCTCCTTATGGAAGCGTTGGGGCAAGCCAGCACTCAGGCCAACGAGGATGAAATTGCAGATGGCCGATGGTCACATAGAGAGACCCTTAGGATTGCTAGAAGGGATAACTCTCACCACTTGTGGTGTCGAGTTTGAGCATACATTTGCCATATGTGACTTCAGTAAAAATCATGCCTATGAGATGATTTTGGGAAGACCATTTATGCAACAATTGCAAGTAGTACAGGATTGGGGAACCAACTCCTTGTATTTGCAACACTTGGGTGTTACGAACAAAGTCAATCTCAAGGATTATTCTCATAGAGATGTCCCTCCTATCCAATGGAATCCCATCCATAGAGCTAAAGATGATACAGAATCGGTGCATTCCATAGGGTCTGGATCCTCATGGATGCATGAAGACACCCACTTATGGATGTGTAAAGTAGCAGTAGAAGAAGAGAAGAGAGAGAAAGCCAGAGAGGTAGGTGCGAAAGAGACCCATAGATCAATCCAAGACCCAGCCTATGCACCTGTAGTTTTTCCAGACGAAGAATTTGAGCCTCACGGTTGGGCAGAAATTTTAGCAACAATGGATGTAGCCATCAATGAAGAACAATGGACTCCTCACTGTGATGAGGATGGCTATGACATTTCAGTCTTCTCCATAGAGCCAATCATGGGAGAGGCAGTTCTAGAAGAATGCGAACCTAGCCCTGATGCATTTGAGGATGCAAGTGACTCCGATCTAGAGTCAATCATTATGGACCCACCATTTGCATCAGATGAAGAATACTTCTATGAAGTAGAATTTCAACCTCAGAAGCATGGAGAGGTTACAACTGATGTAAGATTAGCAACACATATGACCCCGAAGGAAGAAGGAAAGAAACGAAAAAAGAAAGAAGTCTTACCAGAGGAGGAAGAGTCTTTGTTTGAGGTCCCAGAAAATTTTAAGAAGTACGAGATAGATGACAGGAGAGTCATGATAAAAATGCCTAAACGAGAGGCACAATCAGGAGAGGCCTATGATAACAAAGAAACCACCAAGAAAATAGTAGTGGCCATAGAAGAAGGAGAGGAGAGATGCACGTATATAGGCCATGACCTGACAGAAGAAGAAGAGCATGAATTGATTGCCTTGCTAAGAGAATACAGAGATGTATTCGCTTGGAGTTACAAGGATTTGAAAGGGGTTGACCCGGACATATGCTCGCACACCATCCCCATGACCTCAGATGCCAAACCCTCTAAGCAAAAGCCTTATACATATAACGATAATTACGCTGCTAAGATCAAGGAAGAGATAGATAGACTGGTCAAAGCCGGATTTATCTATGAAATTGAGCACACCGAATGGGTATCCCCCATCGTGGTGGTGCCCAAGAAGAATGGCAAGCTGCGTGTGTGCATTAACTTGAAAAAGGTTAATGCCGCCACGATTCGAGATAACTATCCGCTTCCCATCACAGAACATCTCTTAGAAAGAGTGGCAGGCAAGGAAGTGTACAGCTTCCTTGATGGATTTTCGGGCTACAATCAAGTAGCCATAGCTCCAGAGGATCAGCATAAGACAGCCTTTGCCACAGAATGGGGCATTTTTGCTTTTAGAGTAATGCCATTTGGGCTTACCAATGCACCAGCTACCTTCCAGAGGCTGATGTGCCATGTGTTTAAGGAGTTCCTGAGGAAGAGTTTAGAAGTCTACGTTGATGATCTTTGTGCTCATTCCAATGTTAGACAAACCCATATTCCTGAACTCAGACAAATCTTTGACAAATGTAGAGAATATCAAGTCTGCCTGAACCCAGAAAAGTGCGTTTTTATGGTTAGGCAAGGCAAGATTCTAGGACACATAGTGTCGAAGAATGGCATATCCACGGATGAAGAGAAAGTGAGAGCCATAGCAGAGTTACCTAGGCCTAAGAATGTCAAGGAAGTACAAGCTTTCATGGGGCATTGTGGGTATTACCGACGTTTCATCCACATGTATGCGGTCATCGCAAAGCCCATGTACGGACTTCTGACTAACTTTGAGTGGACGGATGAATGTGAGAATTCCTTCCAGGAGCTTAAACGAAGATTATGTTCAGCACCAATCTTGACCACGCCAGATTGGAATAAGCCATTCCATGTTCACGTGGATGCGTCCAATTATGCTATTGGATGTGTTCTTGCACAACCTACTGGTGAAGGTAATATGGATCTTCCAATTGCCTATGCTAGTAGACAGTTGAATGCGGCTGAACGAAATTACACCACTACAGAGCGAGAAGGATTAGGCATGGTATATGCAGTTAAAAAGTTTAGACATTATTTGCTTGCAAATAAGTTTAAATTTTTTACTGACCATCAGGCATTGCTGTATCTCGTAAATAAGCCATGCAATACAGGAAGATTAGTGAGATGGTTTCTCTTGCTCATGGAATATGACTTTGAAGTTGTGGTAAGGAAAGGTAGGACTCACTTACGAGCAGACCATATCTCTAGACTCACGTCTCGAGAAGCCCCACAAGGAGTATTAGATGACCTTCCTGATGCTTACCTGTTTAATTTGGAAGTGGTGCCGCAGTGGGCTAAGCCATTGGTACCAGTCTTGACATACGGGCCTAACCATCCAGTGGTAAACACACGGAATAGAGAGGTTGTAAAAGCCCAAAAGTACCACATCATGGCAGGAAGCATGTACAAACACACAGATCAAGGGATCTTGGCTTGTTGCATAGAAGAGGATGAGTACGCTAAATGGTTGCAATTAGCACATGTAGGTGCGTTAGAGCAACACCATTCAAAGCAACGAACTTTACAGACTCTAAAGAGATTCGGAGTGCATTGGCCAACTATGGAAGCGGATGTCCAAAAGTTGTGCAAGGAATGCCCTATCTGTTGTACTAAACCACCTGTGGAACACGCTACTCTTTATCAAGTATCCATAGTGCCAGATTGGAGTGAACCTCTAGTATCATTCTTGAGGACAAACACATTCCCTCCAGACATGACTCTAGCTAGGAAAAGGAGTTTAGAACAAGAAGCCCAGGAGTATTCACTCATTGGTGATAATCTATATAAGCGTGGTAAAGATGGTTACCTGAGGCTATGTGTCCATGAAAGTGAGTATCTTAAGATCTTAGAAACTGCGCACCAAGGTGTAGCAGGAGGACACTTTGGACCAGATCGGGTGATCAAGGCTATACTATTTGCGGGCTTCTGGTGGCCTACCCTTCACATGGATGCACATACCTATGTGAAACGGTGTGATGCCTGTTAGAGGACTCAGTATCCCATACGCAAAGATGAGATGCCACTGAAACCTATGATGGGTGGACGTGCATTCTCTAAGTGGGGAATAGACTTCGTAGGTCCTATTAATCCCCCAGCTAAGGGTTCTCATGCGGAATACATCATTGTTGCGACAGATTATCTCACCAAGTGGGTAGAGGTAAAGGCTACGACAAAGAACGATGCTCAAACAACTGCCAAATTCTTGTTTGAGAATGTATTCACGAGATACGGGCTACCTATAGAGCTTGTAAGTGATAGAGGCACTCATTTCTTGAACGAAGTGATTGAAAATCTACTCCAAGAATTCTTGGTCATACACAAGAAATCTGCCCCTTATCACCCTCAAGCTAATGGGCAAGCTGAGAGCACTAATAAGATCTTATGCAATGTACTGACAAAATTAGTGAACACTAAACCCTCTGATTGGGACAAACAGCTACACCATGCTGTTTGGGCATATCGAGTTGCCTACAAAATGGTACTCCAAGCCACCCCCTTTCAGATGGTATTCGGTCAAAACGCTGTGTTACCCTTGGACTTCCTGATTCCTACATTGAGAGTAGCACAAGAGCACGAATGGACAGGTCATGAGCTCTCCTCTCGGATCTTTGACCTTGAACGATTAGGAGAAACAAGACTGAGAGCCGCCGCAGGAATATATGCAGCCAAGAAGAGACAGAAGGCATACTTCGATGCCCATGTGAAGGATAAAGGCTTGAAAGCAGGAGACCTAGTCTTAGTCTATACACTAAAACAACACGCGAGGAAGCTAGAAAAGAGAGGCTACGGACCTATGATCATCAATAGGATCTCCACGAGCGGAGCAGTACAATTGGCCACATTAGAAGGTGATGTTCTCCCAAATTATATTAGCGGTTGCAGAGTCAAGTTGTATCAGGAACCCCTCACGGAGGAAATGCTCAGTCGACTCAACACTGCTAAGAAACGCAAAGAGGAAGAAAAGAGAATTAGAGAAGAAGCTCAAGCAGAAGCTTTAGAACGCATCAGAAGGATGAAATTACGAAGGCAAGGTGGAGATCAGCCTAGAGCGAATGACTATGCAGATCAATGATTTCCTATGGCCATGTGTGAAGTTGCAGGAACAAGCTCGCATAGGATAATTGATAGACGTCCTTTCATAACCCTAGATATAGGACAAGGAAAGAGTGCAAGGAACGTAAGAGCCTTGATTGACTCGGGTGCAGCCACTAGTGCTGTTAGAGTGTCTTACTGTCAAGAGCTGCAGTTAACTGTCAATCCTGTGGAAGCATATCTCATAGGATTGGGAGGCGTGGAAACCCCTTGCATGGGCGAGGTGGAACTTCCCCTCTACATTCATGATGAGGCAATGACAGTTAAAGTACTGGTGTGTCAGGATGAGGATCTCACGGAACCTCTTGTCTTGGGTCAAGATTGGATCTATGACCAAGGAGTCAACTTAAACCTAAGAAGTGGGCTTCTTCAGGTATGGGTCAATCATAGTCGAGTTACAGTAGAATTAGACAATGGAGCACTCAAGGAACTAGGAAAGGCACAGACTCCTGGTCCTTCCAGGGGTGCACATGAAGTTGACCATGCTGTTCTTGTCCAAAACTATGTGTTGCAGAGGAAGGATATTCGCAAAAAAGGAGTCCGGGATGCAAAGGAACTCCCTTCTTTTCCAAAGGCCAGAAGAAGGCAACAACCCAAGGTGGATCACAGGCCGAAGAAGCAGAGTACTACCTATGTCGGGGATCCAAAGTACCTGCGCAGCAAAATGTCCCAGCAAGTGAAACAAGTGTGGGTGCGGAAAGGCGAACACCCGGTTGCACTCAAGCCAACCACACGAGCAAAGCCTCTTATTAATAACCAACGACACGACACTAATAAGAAGTCTTTCGGAAATTCTTTTACTAACGTGAAATATATTTGGGTGCCCAAGAAGTCGATGAAGGCTAGCCCACAATCAAGACAAATTTGGGTGCCTAAGGCTTGCTTGATGGCACAAGTAGCTACGCTGAGGCCACAACCTAAACAGCATAACGCAGCTACGCATACTGCCAGTATCCACTCGTTCTCAATGCTCATGAACACACCAAGACCCAAGAGCGTGCATGTAATTAATTGTAAATGGGTCCCAAAAAGGCCTCGTTTTCAAACCACGACACCGAGAAAGCTCTCTAGAGCCTCTCCGAAACCGAAAGCAAAGCCCATTCACTGCATTTGGCAGCCTAGGGCCTGTAATAAACCCCCCGACCCCAATTTGTAAATTCATACCCACTTACTAACTGCAGTAGTCTCCTAGGACAACACAAGCACTAACTACACACACTGTCTTCGTGCACTTACTAACCACTAACTCACCATCTACCTCATGTTAATGTTGTAACGGGGACAACAACGGATTTATTCTGTCCATTACGATGTTAACACTTGGTTCTATATTCTCACAGAACCAACCAGCAAACAGGGCCATGGCAGAAGCAGGTACCAGTTCTCAAGCCGGATCTGGTGCCCAGATTGTGGACATAGAAACACTTCTCCTTGAGCCACGTCTCACCGCAAGGCCGCAAGAACTTCAAGCCGTGCATGTGCTCCCCATTCAAGATCCTCCTCAAGGGCACACTTCTCAAGTAGGTAAGCATGCGCATTGGTTCAGTGATGTCGCTGGACCACTGGGCGATGGAACCTGTTTCTAGGAAGTAGAATTGGAATTTAATGGCAAATGGGGTCGATACCACTTTTTCACGCGTGAGTTTGAAAGCTATCAAAACGCCGAAGTCATGAGATCAGTTTGGATCAAAGCGGGGGTGGACAGTTATTTCAGGGCCCACTTACCAAAGCCGGATTTCTTACGATGTTCATATCTGATCAGTACCATCACGCCAAGTAGGGCCAAGGGAGGCGACAGCACCTTTGTGTTGCCATCACTGCTGCCGGGCCATGAGCTTAAAAGATTCAAGTTGACCCTCAATTTGGTAAGAGAAGCATTGGGTATGTATGGCATGCACATCCCAACAGAAAAGGAAACCATGGTTCCAGGTAGAATGAAGCACAAAGATCTTAATAAGTTGAAGGACATGGTAGCGATGACACCTACCATTGCGCTTCACCTGCGAACCATCATGCAACATTTTGCTTTTCCCGCCCAAGAACTATTCACAATGCCTCCGAAGAAAATATGGTTCAGCTTGTATCTAGCAGAGACAGAAAGCCTGCCCATCAATGTGCCACACTGGATCATAGATCAGATCCACCTAGCCCATCAAAGGTGGAACAAGAAGCAGAAAAATGTGCTCCACGGGTGTTGTGCTCTGACCAGAATAATCTATAGATGCTTGGCTTATGACGTGCCTCTTCAGCGGGCACTCGTATGGTCCCGGGCCCAAGAATTCTAGAGAAGACTATCAGCTGCAGGTCCCCCATCAAAGAAGATGAGGGGGGGAGTCCAACTACCCTGTGCTCAACCAAGGGGAGCTACCACTACACCAGAAATCACCCCTCCCCAGACACGACGAGTTAGGCCATTCACAATCTGGCTACCAAGACCAAGCACAGAGGGGCCTAATCTGGTGTTTCCACCCATTCCATCAGATTTGGAATTTCCACAGGGATTTACTCTTGAGGACCTCACGGATGAAGAAATTGCCAGATTGATCTATGACTCTAATCTCGAAGCTGAAGCAGAGCGAGCTCAGGAACCACAACCCCAAACAACAACATCGGCCCCTACCCAACCACAAGTTGTAGAAGTCGATGTAGATGAACAAGAGGCAGGAGGAGACGAAGAAGAAGCCGACGAAGAACAACATCAAGAATATGACGAACTCTTCGAGTTAGCAAGTGCCCCAGCATATTCGGCACAAATCAAGAGACTATATCGAACCATGCGACTGGTTCAGGAACAGCATAAGATGTCACTAGAATCGGGCAAGAGACTCATGAACGACTTGCTAGCTGAGGAAGGTGTGGACGAGTTGTTCATTGAGTCCATGAACCTTCATGCCGACGCCGTAGGACTGGATGAGGCCATTCATGAGGCGATGGCCTACATTCATAGATTTGAGAAGAGGGTTCCTGTCCGTCCCAGGAGGTCCGGGAAGCAAATTCACATCAATGTATCAGCACCAGGCGAGACAGCGCAAGCAGAAGAATATCAGGAAGCACCGTTGTCACCACCATCCCCACCTCGCACTACACAATTCACTCCACCACAGGACACTAGCACTACCACGTCCACTACCACCACCATTGTCATGGGCATCCCACTCTCTCCGGGAATCCAATTCGGGGGAGTCACCATGCCCACCTTCACCACCCTGTTCACCGACGTCACATCCACTCCACCCACGATCCCCATCTACACCGTCACTCAAACAATTGACACGATGGAAACATCACCTGCCACAGCACCGCTCCCTCCCCCCATGCCACCTTCATCGCCCATACCCCCTCCACCCACCTCTCCACTTGCATCCACATCATTCACATCTCCCATTCCCGCCCCCATTCCCCCTGCATCTTCACCCCTCCCAGCATTATTTAATGTAAATAGCATATTTTTAGCATTAAATCAATGTGTATACCAGCTCCAGAATGAGTACAGAGCTCTAGACGACCGGTATCAACAACTGGCAACGCACCATCAGAACTTACAAAGACAATTTCACATTCTACAAACAGAAAATGCAGAACTGAATCAACGCTACACAACGCTTGAGCAGGCTCACCAAACATTATTGGAGGCACCCCAACCATCGACAGACTCAGGTGTCAAACAATTAGAAGCTTTGCTCGAAGTATACCAAGCCGATAATCTCAAAGTCCGGCGTAACCTGGCACTTCTCAGGAAACACATGGCGGCCGCCCTTGAAGAGAACAAGAGACTGCAGCAGCAAAATGAAGCAAATCTAGAAGCAGCAATGGAAGGCTCTCCCCACGAAATTGATCCAGAGCAGTTTAAAGCTGTACCCTCAGAGACAATGAAGACCATCTTGGACAGCTATGCAGATCTATTAGAAGCTCATGATGACTTGGAAAGGGAACGTGATGCGCTGCGCAATCAACTCCAAGAGCAACAGACAGCACCCAGAGTCACAGAAACGACCACGACTTCAGAGGAAGTCAAGACATTGAAAGAGCAGGTGGCCGAATTACAGGAAAGATTACTCACACACGAAAGGCAGCCCTCTCCAGTTGTCGAACCAGAACCCGAGGATTTGGTACCCATCGAGGTAGATGAGACGTATGAGGAACCATACGTTCCTATGCCAATGCCAGGTGGTGAGAAAACCACAGAAGGAATGGATACGTTAGAAATTGAAGTACCTGAGTGGCTCCAGACATGAAAGAAAACAGCATCAACTCATGAAGATCAAGTGGCAGTTCAAATCCAATCTATGGCAAAGATAGAGGACACTATTATTAAATCAGAATACTTCCGCAGCATGTCCCACCATAGATGGATCGGAACCAATGATGATCAATACGTGCCATATTGTATACTCCTGGCGGACTACAATGCAGAAATCCAACAAAGATGTGGCAAACCTCCAATGTTTGCTACACAATTTGGGCCAGATGACATCCCCAAGAGCGCTCAAAAAGGATCCATTCATCAACCCACCTGGAGGATCCGACTCCTCGAAACCTACCCGGAGATGGTTTGCACCTGGACGAATATGCCTCTTTTTATTAAATATAACCCTTGTTATGTTCCTGTATTTCGCAGACGCACATGGCCAGAGTTTACCCTTGCAGTCAAGAATATCAAAGGCTGCGCCAAATGGTTAAACTACGTCTATCTAGCACCCCCTCAAGGACCTCCCACCGTCAATTATATGATTTCCACCATACGACACTGGAGCATCCGATTAAGGAATATCCCTGATGTGATGGCCCAGATGTGCATGAAAATTTTTGAATTAATGCTTATTACATTCAGGACATTCAAGAATATCAAGGACCCACACTTCTCAGGCGTCGGATTCCTTACAGGAAACCAAGATTTAGTTTATGACATGAGCACCACTCCTTCCATAGAGGTGATATATGCTTGGCACGCCAGAATAAAATACCTCCCAGCCTGCTTTAAACAAACATTCGAGGAGATGTTCATAACAGGGTTCTGGGAATACCACTCAGAAATATTTGTACCCAGACCCTCACATCTCCTCCATTTATTTGCTGTGGAGCGAACCATTCACTTAGAACAATTACGGGTGCCACATCCAGATGTCCCAGGGCCAGTCAATTGGGATGCATTGCTGACAGATCTAGCAAGGGGACTCAGGTTAGAAGAACACCACCTCGCCGCGGATGTTGTCCAATATTACGTACAAAAAGCAGCTAGACAAGGGTCTGTCAGGGGCGACAGACGCGAGAGTGGGGGGGGTGTTGGCAGTAGTCTTGGTACACCAGGACTTACGAGACGTGAAAGTCAAAGAAGGGAGTCAGAGCGAAGGGACAGCACAAGCAAACAGGGCAGTCAAAGAAGATCTGGCAAGTAGGCCAATATTTTTTCAAGACACTAATGCAGATCAAAGAGATGGATATGCAGGGAGAAAGAGCAAGTAGGAAGCTCGAAGATATGTATGGCAGATCACTAGAAGAAATCCCTACAACAACAGTGATTCTTATAACTAACAATCATTGTAAATATCATTTCACATTTTTGCAGCTCCATTTTGTGCAAGCCAAGGAGTCCTTGAGCTTGAGGAGCCTTAGAAGTAGTTGCGTACCAATTTTCGTATTTTTTAGATCTCGTTTGAGCCCCCAAATAAGCCCTGGAACCTAATTTTTAACTAGGCCGGACACTAGGTCTGGACAGGGCCAAAACTAGTCAAAAACTATAAAAAGAGCTAGAGAGCTCATTTTTGAGGTGAGATTGTAATTGAAACGAACTTGTAAGAGCATTTTGAAAGTAATCTAAAAGCTCCATTGATTCTCTCTCTTTGTCTTGCCGTGTGTGCGCGTGTGTGTGTATGTGTGTGCATGCTTGTGTGCTTCTCACTCACGCACTTGTGCCGCCACTTGCTCGAGGTCTTCATACCATCCTCACGTTGTGGTCGCGATCCGCGGCACTTCTGGTCCAAAGCTGATGCAGCAGTGGCTATGAGTTTCTTCTCATCACTTTTTTGTTATCTCATCTGCTGTGTATTCTGGATACCATACCTCGGGTTCTCTATCGTAGAATTTTTCCGGTGTACTCTATGCATCTTTTTTTTTTTTGAATAAGCTGGTTCTTTCGAGAAGATGATATCACTTGTGTGTGCTGGTTGGATCTCCCGTCGAACTGGATATTTACAGTACTTCCAAGTATCTAATCCAACAGAAAAGTCGATACCATATTAGGTAGATCGCGTGAAGGGGAGACATGTCAGCAGAAGCTGCCGAAAGTGGGGCGAGGAGGCTTCAAAAATGGAAGAGAACTGCTGTTCGTAAGGGGAGAGATAAGACGTGCATATAGCATGGGCAGCGCACGTTTGAGGGGAAAAAAGGAAGTCGCCACTCCTTTGCGCGTCGTGCAGATCGATGATGGGGTGTGCTGAAAATCAAAAAGCATTGCAAAGATTTTATGCCTGTTCGGGAGGACTGGCCAACTTTTAGGCCTTGATATTGGCAGTGTCCTAGAGGCTTCTTCTTCGCTTTTTATTCTAAATCACGAACTGAAGAGTAGATATACATCGGGCAATAAGGCTCTGGGAGGACAGAGACGCTGGTATTCGACGAAGAAGACTCTCGGCATATTAGTCTGGAGAATCATTAATCTCTGAGAAAGGAGGCACGTGGAATACAGAGGAGTTCCATAACAGAATTCAGTGGAGAATGCAGATGCTTGGAAAGCTCATCATTAGAGGAGACAGAGAGGATTCATGCTGATGTTTTGATGCGTTCATGACTATGCTGAACTTGTCGGAGTTTGGTGCAGAAGATCTACTTTGAGGAACTGAATGTGTGAGCATTCAAATGCAATAGATCGAACACCATTCATGACAATTTTTTTTTCTGGCAATATTTGAGCAAACAGAAATTGAGCGACAATATCGAAGCAGGTCGTGTATTTTTTTTCTCTTCCTAGTGCTTGACCAGCTTCCTATCTGGTAAGTTGTAATCATTAATTTCGTAGGCGTGAAAATTTATAGATTTTCGTAGATATGTTTTAGGAAGCATCGAACCTTTGCTTTCTTTTGTGGTCTGCACATTTTCAATTTGCATTTGATATTTTCCCAGTTGTGATCAGATTACTATAATTGCATAAATTAGATATCCTCGCAATCCTGTTGTACTAATGGAGTTTGGTCTTCTGTGCAAATTCTTCAATGCACTACAAGAGTAATTTTTATAATTACTAAAAGTGCATTGATTAGACAGTAATGCAAAGTTTTTGTTCCAATGGACCTTAGTACTCTCCGTGGATTCTTCAATGCAGTACAAGATTGATTATTAAGATGGAGAAAGAAAGACGTAGTGGTCTATATTGAACATATGTTTTAGTACAATTAGCCGATCTCCAACTGTCAAACTTGTGGTCCTGTGTAGGCAACTGACATGTTTGTATGCAGACCACATCGATCCATATGTGGATTATTTTTTTTTTTCTGAAGATAAATATGGACAATTTGTGTGTACTTCATATCCATGCAGGTTGTTTCAGATATGTTCTTTTATGAATTTGTTTATATGATAAATATATTTGAGTCATTTTCGTTAAATTTTTAATATGACAGTTGATATTGCCGAATTCACTTCAAAGAAAAAGGCTCTTATATATTGCACTTGCAATAAAAATGCATCATTCTCTTCGTTGTCACTTTTGTTTTGAAGCAATATGTTTTCACTCTTTTCTCAGTGCCATTCGTTTGTTAAAATGGTTTTCTTCAAGTTGTGGGAATTTCCATGACATTTGGAGAATAGCAAACGTCTGAGTGAGTGAGTGAGAGAACGTTCGATCAGGAAATAGAAATGAAGCACAAAATTAAAGTGTTTTTCATTGGACGCATCATATGTTGTTGCAAGGTGTACAATGCTTAGATGAAGGGGAATGGTATATTAATGTCCAAAGAAAGTCCATAATGGTCTATACGTCAAACAAGAAGTTACAAATTTGATGCAATAGTGGAGAGGAATTGGAATGTTTATTTCTATGAGAAGTCGAAAATGACCTATCAAGTTGAGAAGCTACAAATTGGTGAATTTGACACAATGTGATGTAGTTTCGCATGTCTTTATCAACTAGAAGATCCTCGATTGTGGAACTTTATAGTGCGCATTGCTTTTAGAAGGACCCACCACATACCTTCGAGATTATTGGCATAAGGGATTAAAAGTTGATCGAGCGGTCTTATAATCTTCTATCATCCGAGCTAATTTTATTGCTCACAACCTCCTTTCTAAGAAACTCGACGACATCCTGGTGAACCCGACGTGAAAGGAGGGGGTGAGTAAATCATAGTGTTAGTGAACTAAAGAACCAAGTTAGCAACCGAAAATTGAGCGATCTAGCACTTTAGACATGGAAGAGATCCTAGCTCAATTCCTACGATTTCAAGAAGAAGATAGGCGTCAAAAAGCCATCCAATCACTTCATGAACGTCTAGTCAATCGGTGTGGCTTTTTCAATGGGAAGAATGTCTCAAAGTTCTGCAAAGAATATGAACTCGAGGCCAAATATTTAGGTGTCGGACTAAGTCCGATGACGGAAAAAGAATTATGTGAAAACTTTATCTATGTGTCGGGATACGACATGCGAGACCAAATAATGCGAATAAATCAAACGACATGGTCCCAATTCAAAGCGACACTCCTCAAGCAGTTTATGCTAGAGGATCTTGATAAAGTAACTCGTAGATCTTTCCTGAGGTGGGTTCACATGCCCAAAGACCAACCACTTCTTGAGATCAAAGAAGAGTTTGAGCGACAATATGATGATCTTTCCGAGCACGATAAGAGGTGCATGAGTCATGAAAGGGTTTCGTTGTTTCTTCGAACAATCGATGTTAATGCCCGAGAGGAGTTAATTCCACTTCTTCAAGATATAGACTCCGACTCAGGACTCACAGAGGATTGGATGCTCGTCCATGAAGCTGTGATGAAATACGTAAAGAAACAACAAACAATAGAGAAATTTTTAAATGATTGGAGAACAGATCTTCAAACAGATGAAAATTATAACCATGTTCCAAGCATTTTACCAATCGTGGATAATGTTCAAGTCCATGAGGTTGTAGAGACCCCATTTGGGCATGAAGTAGATATGTATGGGCTAAATATCCATAGTGATGATGGGAAATATGAAGAAACTTCTAAAAGTATGATTGATGTAACCTCAAAGGTTACAAGGTGCCAAGAGCCCCTAGACTTCTTTACAATGATTATATCTTTAGGTGCCATAAGTGGACAAAGCCCGAAGATGGGAGGATCAAAGGAGCAAGTGGAAGCTAATCAAAATCAAACCAAACTAAACCAACATCAAACCAAACAAACAACAAACATAAAACAAAACAAAAACCAACAAAACCCAACAAGAAATCAAGATGAAGCTTCCTCTACTCCGATAAATTCCTCACATCGAATAAAAGATAACCAAACAAATCAAGAAACATATCAAGATACAAACAAAGAGATAGAGATATCTAGAAGGCTCATAGGTGACCAAATAGAGATAAAAGATGAGATACAAATAGAGAACCTAATAAATATGTCTGAAGATCGAGCTCGAGATGCATCCTTACATGGTGACATCGGGCAAGATGTGGAGTATGATTGGATGTCACTTGATGGTGATGATCCTTTTCTAACACAAGATTCGGATAGAACTTCTGATCTAATGACTGAATTACATGAAGGAACTCCCATGGAACATGATGTTGAATCTAAGGACCTGTCAATAGAAGATCCGATGGGTAAGAAAATGGATATGCAGGAATCTGCATTATACATGCATACAGAGATGCAAGAAAACGAACTTACTTATATGAAGGAGGACATGCAAATAATGAATCCTCCAGAGGTTGAAATGTGTGATGACAAAGATGAGTATGATGCTAATCTAGAGGATGTACAAATGATAAGTCCTCTAGATAGTGATGTGTATGTCGATGGTGATAAGCATGATCCGAATCCTACGGATAGTCTAGATCAAGATCAAGATCAAGATACTGATATGCTTTTGAGCGAAGCCACATTGGACAAAGATCCTACACATAAAAAAGAGGATAAGTTGGATGGAGTTCAAAATAATGATATGTATGTAAATGATGCCACATTCTATGAAGAGAGAAATATGAATGAACATGAGGAGGATGGGAAAATACCATTGATCATTTCTCTAAATACTGATATGTATGTCAAAAATAATCATGTTGAGTTGAGTCCACACGTTGAAGAAATTGAGCATAAAGTGGCAGATGAAATGTTTATTGTGACATATGATAAATCAGATGCGTGTATAGCATTGAAGGATATCCAATGTAAAACTATTGAGTCAAACAATTGCAACGATGAAGCTCAAGTTGATTTGGATGCGTATGTTGAGATTCTCATACATGATGAGATTCTTGAGCAAGAATCAGTGATTGAAGAATCAATGCTTGAAGAAGGTGGACTAAGTACATCCTCTGAAGAGAATGAGCAAGAAATGATCGAGAGATATGAAGAATTCTATGATGGGATCTTGAATAAAGAAGTTGAGTTCCCGTCAATCTACATGCACTGTCCTATAAGGTGTAAAAATTATGATGAGTTTGATCTTGATAAGAAAGTCTCTAGTGATATTGAAGATGAAGACTTTCTTGGATTCAGTGATATTGAGTCTCTTCATGAAAATGGGCAAATGAATCTGGAAAAAGACAATGATGAAGAGTTCCTGGAAAGATTGGAGAAAGAAGCAGACTTCATAATTTCCGAAACTCAGTCAGAAAGGAATGATTTTGCCATGGAGAATAAAGATGACTGTGTCTTGATGTCTGAGTATGATGAACACTTCCATTTGAAGTGGGATTCAAATGATTCTATTCAAAAACCTCATCTTAACGGTGATGAAGACATGATAGAAGATATTGAAAGGGATAAAACTCCTATAAATGATCTCAAGCATGAAATAAAAGAAAATACATGCTTACAAGAAAATTTCAATTATGAATCAGACATATGCAAATTTCAAACTTCATATACATGTATTCATGACTCTGCACATGATGAATTTGAAAGAATCATAAATAAAGATACTCATGCTCAGATAATTGAAATATGGATATCCAAATTCTCTGAGAGTTACAAAGACCAAACAAGCTGCCAAGAGGTAGATAAGCAAAAAAGGTGGCTTGTATACATATTTACTGTATTTATGAATGCAACGCTGATTGGTGCAATTCAAAGATGGCTTGTTTTTAAACATACCTTCTTTGGAGAATTTATTTGTGAAAATGTATTGGAAAGGAATTTCTTGTATTCACAAGAAATTCAAAAGTGATTTTTGTAAATATAATTATGTAAATACTTAATAATTATGTTTTGATTTTTTGAGATGGATAAAAGTAAATATAAAAATAAATAAATAAATAAATAAACAAATAATTTCATAAATAAATAGAGCAAGAAAATGCATCTAGCTCTCAAGAAAATGAAAATTTTTCAAAATAATCTTTTTGAATATGATGCTACTAATGTGTTTTCTGAGTTTATATAAACAGGTGTTGATATGGAGCTAATTGGAGATCTAGAAGTTTGATGGATTGTGCAGGAGGCAACCACTTTCAAATTACATCTTTATGGTTTACTGCAAATGGTTTCCCGAAGTTCTTTCATGGATTGCATATATATATTGTGTCATGTGATTTGATGTTTCTTATGATTTGTTTAGTTTCTATGAGTGCAGGAATGATCAAGCAAAGCCAACGGAGATAATGACTCAAGAACAAAGCCGTGAAAATCTTTTTCATTAGCTATCGTGCTTTAACCCTGATCTTTTCTTTGCACCATCTTTGAGATGCATTGCATGCCAAATATGCATGTAAAAAATATATAGAAACACGTCTTTGAAATTCCGTAGAAGCACGTCCATCTGCACAATTAGATAGGTAAATATCATTGAAAAATAATAAATCAAGTTTTGAGTGATAAGAGAGAACAGATCTGAGTAAGGAAGAGTGATTGCATTTGTAAGAGAGTGGAGTTGTGAGTGATGTGAGCGTTGTTTAGATACCATAAAACCCTCGATTTTTTACACCATTTTGTTTCTCTTCATGCACCTAAAACATGCATAAATGAAATGTAAAGAGCACGAGTGATATTTTGGTTAAAACCCATAGTTGCACGATTGATTGCACTTGTATTGAATTGTATATCCATGATGAAAATGTGAGTTCAATTTGAGTGTACATCCTCAACACCGAATTCCTAATACCTCCCTTATTTGCACCATGTTGTTTTTATGCACTTAGAGTATGCATATGTAGGGCTCATTACATGGCCGTGCATAGGCACATTTGTTTTAACCCATGCACTTGATTTCACTCACATTTGGATTCTTGAAGACTTGCAGATACCAAGATCGATGGTGGTACATCCGGAGGATGTACAGGTTCAGAGGGGGTGGATGTGGTCGCGATCCGCGGCACTTCTGGTCCAAAGCTGATGCAGCAGTGGCTATGAGTTTCTTCTCATCACTTTTTTGTTATCTCATCTGCTGTGTATTCTGGATACCATACCTCGGGTTCTCTATCGTAGAATTTTTCCGGTGTACTCTATGCATCTTTTTTTTTTTTGAATAAGCTGGTTCTTTCGAGAAGATGATATCACTTGTGTGTGCTGGTTGGATCTCCCGTCGAACTGGATATTTACAGTACTTCCAAGTATCTAATCCAACAGAAAAGTCGATACCATATTAGGTAGATCGCGTGAAGGG
>MU261091.1:32500-42500 GCA_020310875.1 Ceratopteris richardii | reverse complement strand
ACTCTCCAAAATTAGCGAGGGTTGCCTTGAAATCATATTAAACTTTCATCTACCTGCATTGTAGTGTCTGTGACAAGAAATACAAAATCAGAGCCAATAGGTGGAATTGGCTTGACAACTCTAGTCTTTGTTGTGGTGGTTTGTTCTTGTATAGTAGCCTATGGCTCTTGTGTAATAATCATGGTTGATGGGATTGGCTGAGGGAGTCTAACGGTAAAGGAAGGGATCAATGTTTCTAGCCCTATGGGTGACTGTTCTAGTGTGACTATTGTTTTAGATGGTTCTAAGCATGGTATGTTGCCGCACATCCACTTAGTGGGATGACCTAAAGAGGACCTGAGACACTTTAGTGCTTGCAATTGGACCTTAGTGAGTGCTTTCTCAATGGGGATGTCATACGCTAACCACATATACATTATTCTTGTAATGGTGCAATACCCATTTAAAACTTGTTTTCTAGGCCACCTCTGATTGGCAACATATAGCTAATGTATTATCCAGTGTGGTAAATCATTATGGATACATCACTTAGCTCCAAAGATGTGTATGATACTTTCCAACCTCTTTTTGTAAGTGGACAGTCTAATGCTAGTCCAAATGAGGCAATTTCTCAACCTTTGCAGGTTCCACATGATGATTTAGATCATTCATTTCTCATGGAGATTTACATGATCCACTTATTGATGAGAGAACTAATATAGAGGAGGCAAAAATTATGCCTAAATGGCTGGTGTAGAATTTGTGAGATAGCAAATTAGATGCACATAGTCTTTGTGATGAGAATGCGCCTATTTCATTTGATGAAGCACAAAATTCTAAAAATTGGATAGTTGCAATGCAATCAAAGTATGATGCTATTATGAAAAATGGTACATGGTCTTCATGTAACTTTCCTCCTCATAAGAAGGCCATTGGCATTAAGTGGGTATACAAGCTAAAGTGTAAGCTTGATGAAAAAATTGATAGGTATAAGGCTAGGCTTGTGGCAAAAGGTTATGCTCAAGAAAGAGGCATTGATTGTGATGAGACCTTTGCACCTACATGTCGAATGTCTACTATTTGTAGCATCTGTGGACTTGCAGCTCATCATGGTTGGAATGTAAATTAATTGGACATTAAAACTACATATCTGAATGGTGACTTGCATAACAAGATGTATGTTTTTTAGCCATGTGGTTTTGTGTAGAAGGGCATGAAAACAAAGTGTGCAAGTTGAAAAAGGCATTTAATGGTTTGAAGCAAGCACCACCTGCTTGGGGTCAAAAGATACATGCCTACCTGATTGCACATGGTTTTGGGAGAGAACCTTATATGTTAAGTGTGCAAATGATGTGCTTCTGATCATTGTTGTCTATATTGATGACATGCTGCTCACTAGTCCTCATGAGAAGCATATTTGTAATTTTAAGGCTAATTTGCATGCCTCATTTGAGATGTCAAATTTGGGACATTTGCATCATTATTTGGGCATTCAATTCATGCAAGCTGATAGCAGAATAGCTTTGTGTCAAACAAAATATATTGACACATTTTTGCAATGTTTTGGCCTTGAAGACTGCAAATCTATTGCCGCTCCTGTGGAAACATGTTTACGATTGAGTTTTCATGATGTTGGAGATGCATTTGATGCTATTCTGTTGAAGAATAAAATTGGAGATGTGTTGATTCAGAGGAGCCAATGGAAGCCAGTAAATGGAATCTCAAAGAAGCTTGCTGACATGGATGAAGATGATTGGGATGAATTAGATGAAATGGACAGGTCTACCATCCGATTGCATATAACAGATAATGTTTACTTTACATTATTAGACTGTGAAAGTGTAGAGGAGCTTTGGAAGAAGTTATGCAATACATATGAAAAAGAGACGACATCAAATAACGAGTATCTGATGAGAATGTTATATGGCCTTTGCATGAAGGACACAAATAGTGTTGTTGCTCATCTAAATGAGTTTGATGCTCTGTGCTCCCTATTACATGCTCAAAAAATGGACATGGATAATGAAAGGAAAGCGGTCTTGTTGTTATGCACCTTGCCATCATCATGGGATACGTTTTGCACAGCTATTAGCAATAGTGCACCTGGTGGTAATCTGGTCTATGATGACATATGAGGAGCACTCTTGAGTGAGGAGATTCATAGAAAATCTATGGTTGGCACTTAGAGTGGAGATGCATATAATGTTCATGATTCTTACCAAGGAAAGAATCAGCAATGTGGTAGGAGCAAGAACAAGGAAAACAAACAGCTACATGCACCATCTATGTCGACTATGAAGATTTAAGAAATTAATGCTATTTCTAATGATGCTAATGTGTTGACACTTGATAGCACTGTGCCAAATGAGTCTCTTATGGCTGATTCTCTTTCCCTCACATGGCTGCTAGATTATGGTGCTTCTTTCCATGTGATACCACATAGAGAATGGTTCTTTAAGTATGCAACAAAGTCTCTTGGTACCATGAGACTTGGTGACTCTTACCAATGTGATGTTGTGGGGATTGGAGATGTGGTTGTTGAGTTCATTGATGGTTAAAAATTTACTATGCATAATGTATGTCATGTACCTCAGTTATGATGTAAGTTGGTCAACTTGATGACCTTCGTTACAAGGTGGTTTTCTATGCTCAGTCCTTTCGCATATCAAAGGGCAATATGATTATTGCAAAATGAAGAAAAGTTGGCTCACTTTATCCTTTATTTGTATCATAGAAAGAACACTTGTTAGTTGTTATTGGATAGCCTATGGCTTGTATTTGGCATGGCGGTTTGTGCCATATATCATGTAGTGGAATGGAAAATCTTTCTCATTTTGGATACTTACCTATGTTATCTTTTTTGGATTTTTCATTTTGTGAGCATTGTCAATATGTGAAGCAAACTAGGAATGTGCACAAGATGCACATTGACTCTTCAATTTAGACTTTAGATCTGGTTCATACAAATGTGTGCGGTCCTATGTCCACAAGGTCATTAGGTGGTTCTTTTTACTTTGTCACTTTCATAGATGATGCTACTAGAAAATTTTGGGTATATCCTATCAAAGCAAAGGATGAGGTATTCCCTACTTTCAAAAAATGGTTTGCTTTAGTTGAGACTGAAAAAGGAACTAAGCATATGACTTTACATTCATATAATGGGTATGAGTATACCTCACATGAATTCAGCATTTTCTGTCATCCTAGAGGAATATATAGACAGTTTACAACTCCTTATAACCTAGTACATAATTTGAGTTAGGAGAGAAAGTCTATCATATATTTCCCTTAGCTCTAAAACCATGAAGACAAGACCTTGTGCAAAATTGTCTCCTAGGTATTGTGGAGCATTTCCAGCTCCAAGTCCAACTTCTAGGTAATATCGAGATCCATCCAATATTTCATGTTTGCAAGCTTAAGAAAAGGATGTGTGAAATTTAACAACCTCATTCCAGATAGTGAGGTAGTAGAATGTATTTATATTCAATGTATTCCTCATGAGCCTGATCGCATACTATGCAATCGAGAGAAATAGATGAGGAGTCACTTGTATTAAGAGTTCCTAGTAAAGTAGAGAGATAGTTCAAAAGATAGTGCTATATGCAAGCAAGTTAGCACCCTTTAGAGATTGTTTTCTAGTTTTAGATTTCCTTCCCAAGAGTCTGGTTAAGGGGAAGGATACGAGGAAGCAGCACACAGATATGACCATGTATATCGGATACATGGGAGTACTATTCTATTAATTCTCTCATTCTTACAAGACCTTCCAATACCATTTTTTAGGACAAAAATGGACTTAAAGAGAAGGAAATACTATATTTGGAGTACCCACTAGGGGATGTGAACCACCCCTTAGATTAGAGTATATGGGCTCACACATGAGTGCCAAGTGGCACCCATATGTGGAGCCACTTGGGGGGCTCCATTTGATAATACTTAGAATAGAGAGAGTTAATAAATTTGGTACCTAGCTCAGCGGCAAGGGATATCTCAAACTCTTTGTATGATCCTTGTTTGTAGCCGGTCATCATCATCATTGTTTATCATGGGGATCCAAGCTAGTGGACACAAAAATAATCAAAGATATGCAACATTAGATAATATGAATCCTTTTTTTTTGAAGTATTTTCCTCGAGTTTTTATTATTTCTTTGGATATAATTTTTTATGAAAAAATTGCAATTTTGATGAAGGAAAACAAACAAAAAAATTTCAAAATTATGTATAAGTGTTTGGGAGACATCAATCCATTGTCCACTATTGCCCAACTCAAAAGTGGAGTTTAACAAATTTTTTGTTGAAGAAGCACTCACGAATTTGGCATCCAGACAAAAAAAAAGGGGAAGGAGAAAAGACAAAGAGAAGCAGAATTAAAGAAGCACGACCAAACTGTACAACGTGCAGAATCAGAAAACCGAATCTATGAAATATAGCAGATGCGCAGAGACGCAGAGATACAGATATATAGATAGAGAGAGAGATAGAAGACGCTAGAGATCGTGTATGTAGTATAGAAGACGCCATAGATCGCGTATGTAAAGATGAATAACAGAAACCTGAAATGTCAGGTATTCATCTAAGAGAGATGGTAATAAGAAACTACTCAGTGTAGGAGAGTTTCTATAGCTTGAGCAAGAAGAGGCCAAGCTTGTTTGTACACATCTTCTCTAATAGAAAACACATGTTCATGTGGAAGCTCTGCGCGCATTCTTCGTATGAGTAGAAGTTTGAATATTCTATGTTACGGTTAAAGTTAGTTAACAGTTACACTTTCTAGTGACTATGTTACTAAAATGAAGGATCTAGCAGACAGTCTTGGATCCATAAATGAAGATATCGAAGACCAATTGATAGCGCAAGTGCTCACAGGTTTGAGAGGAGATGAAAGGTGGAAACCTTTTGTACTTTCAACTGAACTCTCTTTAAATCATTTTGTTCCAGATTTAAATCAGTTGCTAGGATTGATGCTCACATATGAGCAAGACCTGAAAGGAGATGGAGATAAAGGACAAAGCTCTGCAATGTACATGAAGAACAAAAAGAAAGGAGATAAAGGTAAGTCAAAAGATGAAGAAGAGTCCAGTTCTCACGTTTATTATGCTAGAGGCAAAGGCACCGGCAAAGGAAGAGCAAGAGGCTTTGGAAGAGGAAGAAGCAGTCAGAATATCAACAAGAAAGGTTGCTGGATTTGTGGACTAAGTAATCATCTGGCTTATGATTGTTGACATAATCAACAAGGTTCAAATCAAAATCAAAATAGTAATAGCAGAGGCAGAAGCGGAAGATATCAAAGAGGTAGACAAAACCAAAGAAGAGGCCATGGCAGAGGTGGAACAAGAAGTTGGGGACAAAATCAATCCTACAACAACTACGCAAATGACACGCAGAATGAAAGTCATACATCGTTGATGATGAACTCTATCAGCACATCAGAAAACGAAGACCTAAAGGTATTTTACATTGACTCCGGATGTTCTAATCATTTGTCAGGAAATATAGAATTGATGTCAGAACTGGAAAAAGGTAGTTCGTGTCACACTGTTCAAACAGGTGACAATACAAGACATAGTGTTCTTTCAATTGGAAAAGTGAAGTGTAAGAGTGGAGCAGATTTGCTAACCAATGTTTTGTATGTTCCAACAATACTGAAAAATTTGATCAGCGTAGGACAGATAGTTGAGAAAGGTTTTCAGGTCAGATTTACAAATAAAGGAGTATTTGTAGAAGATCCCGAGAATGGATATAACCAGATCGTCTCTGGTAAGAAAGAAGGCAGACTCTTTACTTTAAGAGTACAAGGCAACATTGGCCAAGCATTGCTCACACATAATGAAAAAGTAATTACAGAACTTGATCTCTGGCATAAGAGATTAGGTCATTTAATGAAAAAGGAATTAAAGCTATGATTGCAAATCAGTCTGTATTGGGTTTACCGAACGTATAGAACCAACATATGATTCATAAGTGCGAAGCTTGTCAGATGGGAAAAGCCCACAGATTACCTTTCCAGAAGAAAGGATTCAAACATGATGGAGTACTTGAACTCATACATACAGATGTATGGGGTCAAACAAAAGAAGGATCGATCAGCGGTTCAAGGTACTATGTTTTATTCATTGATGATGCTACAAGATGGATAACGTTATATATCTTAAAAGAAAAATCAGAAGTATTTGAAGCCTTCAAGCATTTTCATGCATACGCTGAAAGACTCACAGGACGAAAGCTTAAGAGACTGAGGTCTGATGGAGGGGGAGAATACTTCTCCCGAGAGATCAATGATTATCTTTGGAATTCAGGTATCAAAAGAGAAATAACTTGCAGGTATACACCGCAACAAAACGGAGTAGCAAAAAGAAGGAACCGAACTCTAGTTGAGTTTGCACGAGCCATGTTAAACGAGAAGGGTTGTCCAAATTATCTTTGGGCTAAAGCCATAAAAACAACGACATACTTGGTAAACAGATTACCATGTACAGCTTTAGATGGAATGACCCCTTATGAAGCTTGGTGGGGAAAGAAGCCAACACTTGATCACTGCAAAATGTTTGGATCAGTCGCTTATGCTTATGTACCGTCTCAACTCAGACATAAGCTTGAACCGAAAGCAGAAAAATATGTGTTTGTCGGATACGATGAAAGACAGATGGGTTACAGGTTATGGAGCCCTCTAATTAAGCAGTTTATTGTTTCCAGAGATGTTACGTTTGATGAACACAAAAGCTGGGATACAGATCAAAGTCAAACAACTGAAGAATTTGAAGAAGAAGTAAGAAGAAAAGAAAAAGGAAAATCAATTGTGCAGGTGAATAGAGATGAAGATCATATGCAGGCAAGTATGTCCAGGGTCGGATCAGGTATGAGAAACGAAGATGAAGAAGTGTATTCAGACACTTATGAAGAATGTGAACCAAGAAGGTCAAGTAGGATTAGAAGACAACCGGAAAGGTACTCGTATGATACTTCATACATAACTTAGAAAGACTATGCATATATGGTCAAAGATGATGAAGAACCTTAGAGCTATGCTGAAGCTAAAGGAAAGAAGCAATGGGAAGAAGCAATGGAAGAAGAGTTTATAGCACTGGAGGAGAACAAGACATGGGAACTTGTTCCGAAACCAAATGGTAAGAAAGTGATCGGAAATAAATGGGTTTTTAAAGTTAAGAAACTTGCATATGGAAGGATAGCCAGATACAAAGCTAGACTGGTTATCAAAGGATATGCTCAGACGCATGGCATAGATTATGACGAGACGTTTAGTCCGGTGGCAAAGATGTCAACCATAAGGACAGTGATTGCTATAGCAGCATCAAAAGGATGGAAGCTAAGTCAGCTAGACATCAAGAATGCATTTCTGAACGGATATATATCAGATGAAGTTTACATGGAGTAGCCTGAAGGGTTTGTAAGCTCTAGATACCCAAAATTTGTGTGCAGGTTAAGTAAAGCACTTTACGGACTAAAGCAAGCTCGAAGAGCTTGGAACTACAGACTCGTGAAGTATCTAAACGAACTTGGATACCAAAGTTCAAAGGAAGATGCAAGCTACTCATTAAAAGAACAGATGAAGGAATGATCTACATTTGCATTTATGTAGACGACATAATAATTACAGGTACCTCAGATGCAGGAATCACAGAGGTGAAGGAACTGCTTGAAAAGGAGTTTAAGATCAGTGACTTAGGACAGTTGTCATACTTTCTTGGAATGGAAGTCACTTATACAGATCACGGCGTATATGTATCACAAGAAAGGTATCTTCTGAATATATTGAAAAAATTTGATATGCAGAATTGCAGAGAAGCTTCAACACCGCTTGAAGCCAATCACAAACTCAGTAAATATGATGGCGCAGATTACAAAGATATGACAAAGTATCAGTCGTTAGTAGGTAGTTTGATTTATGCTACACTAACGAGACCTGACTTGAGTTATGCAGTGGGAGTTTTATCATAGTTTATGCATTGTCCGAAAGACCCACATTGGATTGCAGGTCAAAGAGTTCTTAGATATATAAAGAGAACTATTAAGGAAGGATTATACTATCCTTATACGTCAGTTTTAGTTTCTTTGTTTGTTTATCATCAGTTGGATTCTCATTTGGTTTTTCAAGCTTCATGTCAAGCTTTTGTTCATCAGGTTGTTCTGATTGAATTTTTTTACTTACCATAAGGTTTTTACCTTCCCTTATTTCTCTTCTTGTTTGCTGATTAGATTTCAACCCTTCTCCTTCTTCAAAGTAGACTTTTTTAGATTCTTCACTTGATTTTATTTTTGTAACTCTCCCTCTAGATTCATTTTCATCTTTCTTATCATCTCTTTTCTTCTTTTCCTCTACATTGCAAATATGATAATAGGCAGAAAATTGGTCAACAACAGAATTCCGAGATACCTTTTGCATAATTGCATCTCTTGCCTTGACTAGAGCTTCTGTGAAATCATTTTGTTTCTCATTAGATTGGTCACAGTTTTGACCACAATTATCCATGCTCTCTAGCTTAATAGCAAAGGACCATGTGACAAAAGAAAATTTTACTTCAAAAAGAATCAAACACATGATCAAAAGAATCTCTTTTGTATGGGAAATATATGTCTATAACAACATTCATCTCTAATATTTGTGCTAAAGGAGATTCAAATTCGTATGAACATAATCAAAAGTATGTAGGAGTCATAAGAATTGAACTTGCAATTTCAATGGTATTCATAACAAATAAAAAAAAGAAATTGCTTGTTCAATATGTTGTAAGGATCACCATTCGAACTCATGATCTATATGTCAAGTTCAATGAGTTTTACCACTAATGTATGAAGATAACATGTGAAATTGTTTCGAAAAAGCTTAGTTCTTTCATGCAGCTGATTTTTCAATTCTAAAACAGGTAAAACTAATTCCACATCAAGGAATCAAACACAACACCTATATAAAGTTAGTCAAGCAACTTGACGAATGAGTTATGACTACAAATCATACTCTCATAATTGAATTCTTTATTGCATGCAAATGATGAAGGTTTGAAAAAAATCTAGAGATGAATAATGAGATAATGTATGAAGCAGAGATTAGGCATAGAACTGATTGCGTAATAAATATACTTACAATATACATGATCAATTGACTCATTTTTAAACATCAACATCCATCTGATGATTCCTTCATACTTCATAATAATTGATTAGCTTTTGTTTGTGACTCGTCCACTTCAATAATTAATTTCCTTCAGCTCCTCAATGAATAAATGATCATTGACTTCCAACATCTATCTGTTCTTCAGCTCATCAATGATTAATTGATTATTGACTTCCTTGAGTGATCATAAGCAATGATCTTATATAGTTTTCTCAAGCTATCTATCATCGGTGAAAAAATGCCCATCACTATTCTCTACCAAAAAGCTATCGCATTTTTGCTACATGATTCCGTTGAATTTCGTGCCAAAAGCTTTTAATAAAGATTGCTTGAGAAAAAAATTAGTTTCATTTTGTGCTGCCCATAGGATTTGAACTAGGAAACTTCCAATAAGAGAATTTTCATAAACCACATTTTCAACTCATTTTCATAAGTAGGATTGCTAATTTATTCAAGCTTTTTGAAAGTTTTTCTTATGAACCTTCATATTTCTTTGTGATCATGAACTATTCATGAATCCAAACGCAAAATATTTTTTGTTAAACATTCAAAAGATTTTTGTGGCAAAGAAATAGTATTTTCATCTTCATTTCTTCTCAATTTTCTCAACTTGAATTGAATCATCATAAAGTTTCGAAACTTCTTAACATCAAATCTTTATTTTCATTCTTCAAAGAAGAGAGAGAGAGAGAGAGAGAGAGAGAGAGAGAGAAATCTCTCAGATAGCACCATGTGATGAGTCAAAACTATTTGTGTTTGGATATTTTTTGTGATCACTAGGGAGACTCGTACTAAGGCTCTATCTAGGTTTTCTTGACTTGCAACGAATTTGATTGATATACCATTGTCAAGGGATGGTGGTTGCTGACTTAGCACTGGTTCTGGCCTA
>MU261091.1:12500-27500 GCA_020310875.1 Ceratopteris richardii | reverse complement strand
ACAGATGCACAAGTTTTCTATGCAGGTAATCAAAGGGGCAAAGGAAGACGAGGACAAGGAAGGGGCTGTTGGTGCAAACAAGCCTTAACACTTGGACTTGTTTTGTGCCTTGAAGACTCAACAAGAAGATTGCACAAAGATCACTTAGCTTTGGATATCAACCTTGAAGTTTATTGCAAAAGCTTGGATTACTTCATTTCAAGAAAGAGCATAGGAACACATGCCTATGCTTAGTTACTTATTACTTTATGTAAAAGTCAAAGTGACTTCTTGTAATTGTACCTACCTTCAAAAGTCGTGGAATTTGAAAGGTATGAATGGAGAGAATATCTCCATGTGATTAGTTGAGAGATTTGAGGGAGTCTACATTTGAATTTTGAAATTCAAATTCCTTCAAAACATCTATAAAAGTCAATGTAAAAAGTCGCGGGTTAAGAAACACTCTTCCCGAGGCTAATCCAAGTATATTTGTGAGAGTGTGAGAGCTACTACCTAGCCTAAACCTCTGAGTACCATTGGGCATCATTCTACATGCCAATGGGAATGTACATTTGATAGATTCAATACATATATTCATAGTCATTATCTCTGTGTTTTCTCTGAGTGACTACCTCCAAGTCTGTCAACTTCAACAGGACATATCTCAAGATCTACTGAACCAAATTTGATGATCAAGGGCTCATTGGAACCAGCTCAAAGCATTCTACAACACTACAAAGTTTCAAGTCAATCTATTCAGCCAATTGGGAGAAATCGCTGTCGAAGTGATCACTGGTATATTTCTGTGTGATTCCTAAAAAGTCGGGGGTGTCCCTGATTTTGCTAAACATCATGCTCAGTATATAGTTTATCATTTGGAGTGATTTAACTTGCTAATGGTAGCTTGTTAAGTTAATTTAATACTCCCAGAAGGAATTAGACCAATTGTAAGTGTGCTGGACACACTGAGCTTAGGACTGAGCAGGTGTCAGTACAGAAATAGCAAGTTTTTGGACTTATGAAGGTTCAAACTTATCTGTTTTGATTTGATCATTTCTCAATCACTTTGTAAAGCACATATATAGTTTCTTGGTGTCATTTGGAAGCTCAAGGAGTCTCCTAACCATATCTGAAGAAAAGAAAGGGCAGGTGTGAAGCAGGTCTAGCAGCACCACCTTGATCTTCTGATTGTACCCAGCCATCACATCCAACAGTGGTATCAGAGCAAACAAGGTAATCATGGGTGATGGTTTCCCTTCCTTTATTGACAAATTGGATAGGAATAACTACCAGGCATGGTCATTAAGAATGAAGACTTATCTACAAGGGAGAAGCTTGTATGGATACATGTCAGGAGATGAGGAGTTGCCCTCATTCAAAACCAGAGGCCTACCTACAAAGGATGAGCATGAGAGACTTAATCAATGGTGTGCTAAAGATGCTTTGGCAAGGTCATATCTTCTAAACTCTATCTCTGATTTCCTTCTACCTCATGTTAGGAACTGTAAGACTTCCCAAGAGACTTGGGAGACCTTGGCAACATACTTCTCATCAAGCACAAGGGCCAGAAAGAATCAGCTATGGATTGAGTTTACAACTCTTAGGAAACAATCAAAACAATGTGTTTCAGATTTTGTCACCAAAGTCAAAGATATAGCAGATCAACTTGCAAGTGTTGGAGAAGAGATTGAAGAAGAGCAAATAGTCAGACAAGTGATCAATGGACTCAAAGCAGATGACAAGTGGGAGAGCTTTACCACTGCAATGGACTTGTACATGGACATCCAAGCACCTGATCTAACCACTCTGATTGGACAACTCTTCACACATGAAGCCAAGATCACAAAGAATGGAGAGCAATCAAAAGGTAACAATCCCTCTGCCCTATATACAGATAAGAAGTCTAAAGACAAGGGTAAAAGCAAGAAGGTTGATGATGAAGGATCCACCTCCCAAGCAAACTATGCAGGGAGAGGTAGATCATCTAGAGGTAGGGGCAGAGGAGGTAAGTCAGGTAGGGGGAGACCCTATAATCAATCTCCATGCAATATTTGTGGATTGTCTAACCATACTACAGATGAATGCTACAAGAACTACAAGAATCAAAGAGGAAGAGGTCACCAAAGAGGAGGATACTCCCAAGGCAGAGGCAGGTTCAATCAATCTCAAGGCTACCATGGCTACAACAATAATTACAACAACAACTACAACAATAGCTACAATCACAATGGAAATTATCAAGGAGGATACAGGAACAGAAAGGATTACAACAATTATGCAGAGGATCAAGATGATTCCTTGTTGATTATGAACATGACATCTAAATTAGGTATCAATGATGATCATTTGTTCTATATTGATTCAGGTTGCTCTAACCATGTAGCTGGGAATGTTGCCTTACTCTCTGATTTGGAAGAACCTAAAGGCAAGCACCAAGTGCAGACAGGTGATGACACTAAACACTCAGTGGTTAAAGTAGGTAATGTCAAAACAAGTGATGGTAATCAGAATTTGCTAAGCAGAGTATTGTATGTCCCAACAATCACCAAGAATCTGATGAGTGTAGGTCAGATTGTTGAAAAAGGTCTACAGGTCAGGTTCACTCAACATGGTGCATTTGTGGAGGATCCAAGACATGGATTCAGAAGGATAGCCAAGGGAGAGAAGTCAGGTAGATTGTTTACCTTTGAACTTGAGGATACTAAAAATATTGCCTTGTACAACTATAGGGACCAAACCCTATCAGAATTGGAGATGTGGCACAAGAGATTGGGTCACATTGGAGAGAGAACCATAAAGCAGATGAGCAGAGATCAATGTGTGCTTGGGATACCTAATGTATCCAAGCAACACATGATATACAAGTGTGGGGCTTGTCAATTTGGTAAGTCACACAGGTTGCCATATACCAAGAAAGGATTTATGCATGAAGATTACTTGGAATTGGTGCATACAGATGTGTGGGGACCAAGCAAGGAGCCATCCATATCTGGGTCAAGGTACTATGTATCTTTTATAGATGATTATAGCAGATGGACTGTCTTGTACTTCATGAAACATAAAGATGAAGTATTTAATTGCTTCAAAAGGTATCTTGCATTAGTAGAGAATCAAACAGGTAGACAATTGAAGAGGTTAAGGTCTGATGGTGGTGGAGAATACTTCTCCAATGACTTTGAAGACTTCTTGCAGGAAAGAGGCATCAAGAGGGAGATTACCACAAGGTACTCACCTGAACAAAATGGGGTAGCTGAAAGAAGAAATAGACTCATTGTGGAGACAGCTAGGTCTATGCTTAATGAGAAGAAACTACCAAATTATCTTTGGGCAGAGAGTGTATCTACTGCCACATACTTGATCAACAGGTTGCCATCAAAGACACTTGATGGAATGACACCCTATGAGGCTTGGCATGGTAAGAGACCATCTCTGGATCATTGCAAGATCTTTGGGTGTGTTGCATATGTGCATATTCCCTCACAGGTAAGGGGAAAGCTAGACCCTAAGGCTGAAAAGTGTATCTTTATTGGTTATGATTTGAATCAGAAAGGATACAGGTTCTATAATCCCTCAAACAAAGGATTCAAGGTAAGCAGAGATGTCATCTTTGATGAAAATGATTCATGGTATGATAATGAGTGCAGGAAAGTGAGCCTACCTTATGATATGGAAGAAGACTTTCCAAAGCTTGTCAGGCAAGAACCAACTCAGAATGAGGACACAAGCTCAGATGATGAAGACACCATCAACATTGAAGAATTCAAAGCTTGGAAATCCAAAGGGAAGATGAAGATGAAGCAACTTGAAGACAATCGAGAATCCTCAACTCAAGCTATGAGGAGATCTTCAAGGGAAAAGAAGAAACCTATTAGGTATGGTTATGATACTTCACTTGTAACCAAGCACTCTGTATATCTTGCAAAGGATATCTTAAGTGAAGAACCAGGTACATTTGAGGAAGCCATTACTAAACCAGAATGGAAGGAAGCAATGGATGAAGAAATGGAGGCTCTCAAGGAGAGTGATACTTGGGACTTGGTACCCAAGAAGGACTCCATGAAGGTGATAGGATCCAGATGGATCTACAAACTCAAAAGGAACTCAGATGGTACAATAAGCAGGTACAAAGCTAGGTTGGTAGCCAAGGGTTTTGCACAAACCCAAGGCATTGATTATGAGGAGACATTTTCTCCTGTGGCAAAGATGCCAACTATCAGAATTATGGTGAGTGTAGCTGCATCCAAGAATTGGAACATGTACCAATTGGATGTAAAGAATGCATTCTTGAATGGATGGATATCTGAAGAGGTCTACATGTCACAACCACCTGGCTATGAGGATCCCAATAAGGTAAATCATGTTTGCAAATTGAAGAAAGCTCTGTATGGATTGAAGCAGGCACCTAGAGCATGGAACTATAGGTTGACAACCTATCTCTTGGATCAAGGATTTGTGATGAGTAAAGCAGATACTTCATTATTTATAAAGAAGAACAATTCAGAGGTAATATACTTGTGTGTCTATGTTGATGACATCATTATTACAGGAAATGATGTTCAAGGAATTAGACACATCAAAGGTCAAATGATGAAGGAATTCAAGATCAATGATCTTGGATTATTGAAGTACTTCCTAGGGCTTGAATTGGTCTACACAAATTCAGGTATATTCATTACTCAGAAGAAGTACATTCAGGACATGGTCAAGAAGTTTAATTTGCAGGAAGCTAAAGTCTCAAACATTCCTATGGAGGTCAACCACAAACTCAGTGCACATGAAGGAGAAGAACTCAAGGATATTACAGGTTACCAAATTTTGGTAGGTAGTCTCAATTATGCTACCTTAACTAGGATTGATATCTCATATGGTGTTAGTGTACTTAGTCAATTTATGCATAAGCCAAGAGTACCACATTTGGAGGCAGCCAAGAAGATAGTAAAGTACCTAAAGGGAACACAAAATCATGGTTTGTATTATCCATATTCATCAGACATTGACATCAAGGTATACTCAGATGCAGATTGGGCAGGATGCAAGGATGACAGGAGGAGTACATCTGGTTACATATGCTTTGCAGGTGATAAACCTATTTCTTGGTCATCCAAGAAACAACCCACAGTGGCTCTATCATCTACTGAGGCAGAGTACAGAGGGCTAGCCAATGCCACTCAAGAATCAATATGGTTGAAGTTACTCTATTCAGAATTGGGCCTATACATAAGGCCACCTATCATATTTGGTGATAATACAAGTTCACTTCATTTAGCTGCTAATCCTGTGTATCATGCTAGGACAAAACACATAGAGGTTCATTACCACTATGTGAGGGAGAAATTACTTAGCAAGGAAATCCAATTATCATATGTGTCCACTAATATTCAATGTGCAGATTTGCTTACAAAAGCTTTGGATGGGAGCAAGCTATGCAGGTTTAAATCCATGATTGGATTACAGGATATCATTGAAGACTAAAGATGAAGACTCAAGCAAGTGTTTGGCTTGAGGGGGAGCTGTTGGTGCAAACAAGCCTTAACACTTGGACTTGTTTTGTGCCTTGAAGACTCAACAAGAAGATTGCACAAAGATCACTTAGCTTTGGATATCAACCTTGAAGTTTATTGCAAAAGCTTGGATTACTTCATTTCAAGAAAGAGCATAGGAACACATGCCTATGCTTAGTTACTTATTACTTTATGTAAAAGTCAAAGTGACTTCTTGTAATTGTACCTACCTTCAAAAGTCGTGGAATTTGAAAGGTATGAATGGAGAGAATATCTCCATGTGATTAGTTGAGAGATTTGAGGGAGTCTACATTTGAATTTTGAAATTCAAATTCCTTCAAAACATCTATAAAAGTCAATGTAAAAAGTCGCGGGTTAAGAAACACTCTTCCCGAGGCTAATCCAAGTATATTTGTGAGAGTGTGAGAGCTACTACCTAGCCTACACCTCTGAGTACCATTGGGCATCATTCTACATGCCAATGGGAATGTACATTTGATAGATTCAATACATATATTCATAGTCATTATCTCTGTGTTTTCTCTGAGTGACTACCTCCAAGTCTGTCAACTTCAACAGGACATATCTCAAGATCTACTGAACCAAATTTGATGATCAAGGGCTCATTGGAACCAGCTCAAAGCATTCTACAACACTACAAAGTTTCAAGTCAATCTATTCAGCCAATTGGGAGAAATCGCTGTCGAAGTGATCACTGGTATATTTCTGTGTGATTCCTAAAAAGTCGGGGGTGTCCCTGATTTTGCTAAACATCATGCTCAGTATATAGTTTATCATTTGGAGTGATTTAACTTGCTAATGGTAGCTTGTTAAGTTAATTTAATACTCCCAGAAGGAATTAGACCAATTTTAAGTGTGCTGGACACACTGAGCTTAGGACTGAGCAGGTGTCAGTACAGAAATAGCAAGTTTTTGGACTTATGAAGGTTCAAACTTATCTGTTTTGATTTGATCATTTCTCAATCACTTTGTAAAGCACATATATAGTTTCTTGGTGTCATTTGGAAGCTCAAGGAGTCTCCTAACCATATCTGAAGAAAAGAAAGGGCAGGTGTGAAGCAGGTTTAGCAGCACCACCTTGATCTTCTGATTGTACCCAGCCATCACATCCAACAGGGGCAAAGGAAGGTTTGGAGGAAGGCAAGGCCACTCAAGCAATCAAGGACATGACGAAGGCACCTCATCACAAAGAGGGAGAGGAAGAACAAGAGGAAGAGGAGGACGACATCAACAAAACAAGAATCAAGATGGCGAAGGATGTTACATATGTGGCAAGTTTGGCTACTATGCTAGAGATTGCTACCAAGGAGGAAACCAAAGGAGCTATAATCAAGGTTCTTCATACAAAGGCCAAGGTAATTATGCTTCTACAAGTTCAGAAAATGACAATCTCTTGATGATGCACATGAATGGGAATTCAAGCAAAGTAGATAACACTTGGTATATTGATAGTGGATGTAGCAACCATATGAGTTGCAATTCTTCTTGGTTTACTAATCTACATGTTCCCAAAGGTAAAGGACATGTAGAAACAGGTGATGATACAGCCCATGAGATCTCCCATGTTGGAGATGTAGCTTTGGATGACAAAGAGGAAGGAAGATGTCTCAAGGATGTCTTGCATGTACCTACCATCACAAAGAACTTGGTTTCCGTTGGGCAAATGGTTGAAAGAGGCTATCAAGTAAGGTTCAACAAAGCTGGATGCTTTGTGGAGAACCCTAAGCAAGGTTACAAGGTCATAGCAAGAGGAAAGAAGCAAGGGAGACTCTTCACTTTGGAGGTAAATTCTCATTCCACTCAACATGTCTACTTCACATACGCAAACAAGAGGATTTCAGAGTTGCACTTGTGGCACAAGAGGATAGGTCACATCAACATACAAACACTGAAGGAAATGCAATTCAAGAGGCTGGTTGAAGGTCTTCCCAACTTCCAAGGACAAGGTATGAAGCATTTATGTGAATCTTGTCAACTAGGGAAGCAAGCGAGACTTCCATTCAAGAAGAGTGGCTACATAAGCCAACATCCATTGGAGTTGATACATACAGATGTGTGGGGGCCAACCAAAGAGCAATCCATTGGAGGTAACAAGTACTTTGTCACTTTTATAGATGATTGCACAAGGATGGTTTGGGTTTATTTCATCAAAAACAAATCAGATGTGTTTACATGTTTCAAAGCATTCAAGGCAATGGTAGAAAAGGAAACAGGTACATATATCAAGAAGCTAAGGTCCGATGGAGGGGGAGAATATTTCTCCAATGAGTTTTCTGATTTTTTAATGGATCAAGGCATCAAGAGGCAAGTAACATGCAGGTACACACCCCAACAAAATGGAGTAGCAGAGAGAAAGAATAGATACATTGCCGAGATCGCTAGAGCAATGCTTAATGAGATGAATGTAGCTAACATGTTTTGGAGTGATGCAGCAAATACCACCGTGTATCTTATGAATAAGGCTCCTACCTCAGGGATCCATGGCTTGACACCATATCAAGCCTATTATGGTAAGAAACCTGATCTTTCCCACTTGTAGATATTTGGATGTACTTGTTATGTTAATGTGCCAAGTGAATTGAGGCACAAGCTACAACCAAAGGCAAAAAAGTGTGTGTTTCTAGGATATTCATCCCGAACACAAAGGACTTGAGGATATCAAGGGATGTAGCATTTGATGAGCTACTCCCTTGGTATAAGAAGTATGATTGTATGCAGGACTATGAAGAAGAAAAGCATGGACATGACGAAGAACAAATTGACCTAGAGCTAAGCGGCCCAAGGTGTTCCATCAATGAAGATAGTTCAAGCATGCGCTCACCATGGAGGGGGAGATCTTCATCAAGCTATGAAGCACAATCAATCAACAAAGGCAAAGCAACATTGGTGGAGTTGGATGAAGAAGGTAATGAAGTTGAAGATGATGGAGGACACATGATGGAGAAAGAAGCCACGTCAAAGAAAGAGATCAAGTTCCCAAGGCAAAGGAGGTTTATTCCTCCAAAAGGTGAAGAAAGGAAGTCTTCTAGAGTTAAGTATCCAACTCAAAGGTTAACTTATGATTCATACATGGCAACACATTATGCATATATGAACAAAGTAGTAGAATATCATGAGCCCGATTGCTATGAAGATGCAAGCAGGTACACCGAATGGAAAGAGGCAATGCAAGAAGAGATCGATGCACTTGAGGAAAATCAAACATGGACTCTAGTGCCCAAGAAGGAGAACATGAAGATAATAGGTAATAAGTGGGTGTATAAAGTAAAGAGGAATTCAGATGGATCTATTTCTAGGTTCAAAGCAAGATTGGTGGCAAAGGGTTTTGCACAAACCTATGGAGTGGACTTTGAAGAGACATTCAGCCCCGTGACAAAGATGAGCACCATTAGGACACTCATTGCAATGGCTGCTAGCAAAGGATGGAAGCTTTTCCAATTGGATATCAAGAATGCCTTTCTCAATGGAGACTTGGAAGAAGAGGTATACATGGAGCAACCACTAGGTTTTGTTCATAAAGAGTTTCCACATCATGTTTGTAGGTTGAAGAAGGCACTTTATGGCCTAAAGCAAGCTCCAAGGGCTTGGAACCAAAGATTGGTGGACTATTTGATCAAATGTGGTTACAATCAATGCAAGGCGGATCCATCTCTCTTCATCAAACAAAGAGGAGAACTTGTAGTCTACATGTGTGTGTATGTAGATGATCTTATCATTACAGGTAATGATACAAAGGGCATTGAGGAGATCAAGGCAAAGCTTGGAAAGGAGTTTAGGATATCTGATCTTGGAGATCTTAGGTATTTTCTTGGCATTGAAGTTGTATACAAAGAAGAAGGTATTATGCTCATACAAAGGAAGTATATTCTAGACCTACTTGAGAGGTTTGGGATGCTACATTGCAAGCCTATTTCAAATCCAATGGAAGTTAATGTAAAGCTAAGCTCCGTTGATGGAGAGCCATTAGAGGATGTAGCTTTTTATCGCTCTATTGTGGGCTCTTTCAATTATGCCACAATAACTAGGCCTGACATAGCATATGGAGTTGGAGTGTTATCACAATTTATGCATAGTCCAAGGACTACACACTTGCAAGCTGCAAGAAGAATGTTATGATATCTCAAGGCCACTATAAATGAAGGATTGTTATATTCATTTGATGATGATATGCAGGTCAAAGCTTATTCTGATGGGGATTGGGCCGGTTCCAAGGAGGATAGAAGAAGTACAAGTGGTTACCTAGTCATGCTAGGTAGCAAGATCATCTCATGGATTTCAAAGAAGCAACCCACGGTGGCATTATCTTCCACCGAGGCTGAGTATAGAGCTTTGGCTCAAGTCACATTTGAGCTAATGTGGATTAAGAAGTTATTTATGGAGCTTAATTTGCAGGTTGACACATATCCAATTTTTTGTGACAATATGAGTAGCATTCATCTAGCATCGAATCCTGTCTATCATGCTAGAACCAAGCATATTGAAGTGCACTATCACTTCATAAGGGAAAAGGTGATATCCAAGGAAGTTTCAGTACATCATATTGGTACCAAGGACCAAGTTTCCGACATGTTTACAAAGGCTTTGGATGGAATGAAGATTTCAAAATTCAAGCAATGCATCAACATGAAGGAGCTTGGATGAGGATGAAGAATTGAAGCTTGAGGGGGAGTGTTAAAAGTCAAGCTTCAAGCTACAAATTCGTGGGGAATCTTTTATGGACATGTGGAGCAATCAAAGGAAGCCAAACACCACGAGATTCCATCAAGAAAATTCACTCAACCACTCCCCAATTCATGTCAACTAAATCCTCCAAGTTAAGAGGCTGATTTGGAAAGGTAGTTCCTAGATTTTAGGGGCACACTTCTCACTATAAAAGGAGCATGTATCCCGACTTCTTGAGGGCCATCTTCTTGGAGTTTTAGCTCATGTAAAGTGAGCACTAAGTGCTGGAGTTGTGATAAGCAAGCCCCTTGCTTAAGCTAGCCCCTTGCTTGCTTGTTTGTTTTCTTTTAGTAGGCATATCTATGTGTGTGCGCAGGCAGTGTTGCAACTCTCTACCCCTGAGTTGTTAGCATTGGTTCTCCCTCATATTGAATCCATTTGATGTAATTCTTGTCTCATTGGATAGATATTAGAGTCTATTTCATGCTCACAAATTATCTGGAGCATTCTCTGAGTAATCTGGGAGCAACATTCATTTTAGTGAAGTTGTGTGATTGATATCTCTCTCTGTGTGTAGGCTCTGTTGGAAATATTTTGCTCTCTGTTGTAAGGGCTGGTTCTCCTTCTCTATTTATCCATTTGCTATGATTTTGGTGTCATTGGGTAGCTACTAGAGTGCTCTAAAGTTGACCCAAGTTTGAGATTCATTCTCTGTATAATCTCTCAGGAAAGCTTGCTGGAGTGAAGAGAGGTCTCTGCTTGACTAGCAGTTGTGAGCATTCAACTAGCTCATGTTGTAGACATTGTTTCTCTTTGTGTAAGCATCCATTTGACGTAAAATTTGTTTTGTTGGAAATCTCTTGGTGTCTACTATAGGTCTACAAAAGCTCACTCGAGTTTTGTGCATAAGCTCTGAGTAAGAGCACTTTTGTTGTGCAGAGGTCAAAGAAGGATACCTGTGGAGGTCATTCGCGCTTTGTCATTGCTTAGGGGTTGAGATACTTCCCCCATCAAATATGATGTACTCAAACTTCCTTGGATATTACCTTTTCCCTTTTGAAGTGATAGTGCACTTCAATATGGCATTGTTTGGTTCTAGCATGATAGACAGGATTCGATGCTAGATGAATGCTACTCATATTGTCACAAAAAATTGGATATGTGTCAACCTGCAAAGTAAGCTCCATAAATAACTTCTTAATCCACATTAGCTCACATGTGACTTGAGCCAAAGCTCTATACTCAGCCTTTGTGGAAGATAATTCCACCGTGGGTTGCTTCTTTGAAATCTATGAGATGATCTTGTTACCTAGCATGACTAGGTAACCACTTGTACTCCTTCTATCTTCCTTCCAACTCGCCCAATCGGCATCGTAATAAGATTTGACTTGCATATCACCATCAAATGAGTAGAACAATCCTTCATTTATATTGGCCTTGAGATATCGTGTTTAGTCCTTGGACTATGCATAAATTGTGATAACACTCCAACTTCATATGCTATGCCGAGCCTAGTTATTGTTGCATAATTGAAAGAGCCTACAATAGATCGATACAAAGTTACATGCTCTAATGGTTCTCCATCAACGGAGCTTAGATTTACATTAACTTCCATGGGATTTGAAATAGGCTTGCAATATAGCATCTGAAACCTCTCAAGTAGGTCTAGAATATACTTCCTTTGTATGAGCATAATACCTTCTTCTTTGTATACAACTTCACCGCCAAGAAAATACCTAAGATCTCCAAGATCAGAGATCCTAAACTCCCTTCCTAGCTTTGCCTTGATCTCCTCAATGCCCTTTGTATCATTACCTATAATGATACTTTCATCTACATACACACACATGTAGACTACAAGTTCTCCTCTTTGTTTGATGAAGAAAGAGGGATCCACCTTGCATTGATTGTAACCACATTTGATCAAATAGTCCACCAATCTTTTGTTCCAAGCCCTTGGAGCTTGCTTTAGGCCATAAAGTGCCTTCTTGAACCTACAAACGTGATGTGGAAACTCTTTATGAACAAAACCTAGTGGTTGCTCCATGTATACCTCTTCTTCCAAGTCTCCATTGAGAAAGGCACTCTTAATATCCAATTGGAAGAGCCTCCATCCTTTTCTTGCAGCCATTGCAATGAGTGTCCTAATGGTGCTCATCTTTGCCACAGGGCTAAATGTCTCTTCGAAGTCCACTCCATAACTTTGTGCAAAACCCTTGGCTACCAATCTTGCTTTGAATCTAGAAATAGATCCAGCTGAATTCCTGTTTACTTTATACACCCACTTATTACATATTACCTTCATGTTCTCCTTCTTGTGCACTATATTCCATGTTTGATTCTCCTCAAGTGCGTCGATCTCTTCTTGCATTGCCTCTTTCCATTCGGTGTACCTGCTTGCATCTTCATAGCAGTCAGGCTCATGATCTTCTACTACTTTGTTCATATGTGCATAATGAGTTGCCATGTAAGAATCATAAGTAAATCTTTGAGTTGGATATTAACCCTAAAAGACTTCCTTTCCTCAGCTTTTGGAGGAATAAACCTCATTTGCCTTGGATACTTGATCTCTTTCTTTGATGTGGCTTCTTTCTCCATCATGTGTGTATCATCTTCAACTTCATTGCCTTCTTCATCCAACTCCACCAATGTTGCTTTTCCCTTGTTCATTGATTGTGCTTCATAGCTTGATGAGGATCTCCCCCTCCATGGTGAGGTCATGCTTGAACTATCTTCATTGATGGAACACCTTGGGCTGCTTAGCGCTTGGTCGATTTCTTCTTCATCATGTGCATGCTTTTCTTCTTCATATTTCTGCATACAATCATTCTTCTTATACCAAGGGAGTATCTCATCAAATGCTACATCCCTTGATATCCTCAAGTCCTTTGTATTTCGGTTGAAGCACCTGTAACCTTTATGATCATTTTAATATCCTAGAAACACACACTTTTTTGCGTTTGGTTGTAGCTTGTGCCTCAATTCACTTGGCACATGCACTTAACAAGTACATCCAAATATCTTCAAGTAGGAAAGATCAGGTTTCTTACCATAATAGGCTTGATATGGTGTCAAGCCATGGATCCCTGAGGTAGGAGCCCTATTCATAAGATACATGGTGGTATTTGGTGCATCACTCCAAAACATGTTAGGTACATTCATCTCATTAAGCATTGCTCTAGCAATCTCCGCAATGTATCTATTCTTTCTCTTTGCTACCCCATTTTGTTGGGGTGTGAACCTTGCCTCTTGATGCCTTGATCCATTAAAAAATCAGAAAACTCATTGAAAAAATACTCCCCCCCTCCATCGGACCTTAGCTTCTTGATATATGTACATGTTTCCTTCTCTACCATTGCCTTCAAAGCTTCGAAACATGTAAATGCATCTGATTTGTTTTTTATGAAATAAACCCAAAACATCCTTGTGCAATCATCTATAAAAGTGACAAAGTACTTGTTACCTCCAATGGATTGCTCTTTGGTTGGCCCCCACACATCTGTATGTATCAATTCCAATGGATGTTGGCTATGTAGCCACTCTTCTTGAATGGAAGTCTTGCTTGCTTCCCTAGTTGACAAGATTCATATAAATGCTTCATACCTTATCCTTGGAAGTTGGGAAGATCTTCAAGCAGCCTCTTGAATTGCATTTCCTTCATTCTTTGTATGTTTATGTGACCTATCCTCTTGTGCCACAAGTCCAACTCTGAAATGCTCTTGTTTCCATATGTGAAATAGACATGTTGAGTGGAATGAGAATTTACCTCCAAAGTGAAGAGTCTCCTTTGCTTCTTTCCTCTTGCTATGACCTTGTACCCTTGCTTAGGGTTCTCCACAAAGCATCCACCTTTGTTGAACCTTACTTGATAGCCTCTTTCAACCATTTGCCCTACGGACACCAAGTTCTTTGGGATGGTAAGTACATGCAAGACGTCCTTGAGACATCTTCCTTCCTCCTTGTCATCCAAAGCTACATCTCCAACATGGGAGATCTCATGGGCTCTATCATCACCTGTTTCTACATGTCCGTTACCTTTGGGAACATGTAGATTAGTAAACCAAGAAGCATTGCAACTCATATGGTTGCTACATCCACTATCAATATACCAAGTGTTATCTACTTTGCTTGAATTTCCATTCATGTGCATCATCAAGAGATTGTCATTTTTTGAATTTCTGGAAGCATAATTACCTTGGCCTTTGTATGAAGAACCTTGATTATAGCTCCTTTGGTTTTCTCCTTGGTAGCAATCTCTAGCATAGTGTCCAAACTTGGAACAAACTAAAAAGATTCTAGCAACAATGGAAGGTGAAGAAGAGAGATGTAGGTATATAGGGAAGGACATAGCGATAGAAGAAGAGCAGGAACTTATAGAGATGATTCAAGAATATAGAGATGTTTTGATTGGACTTATAAAGATTTGAAAGGAGTGGATCCCTCTATTTTTTTTCATAGGATTCCAATGACTCGAGATGCAAAACCCTCGAAACAAAGACCATACACAAACAATGATGCCTATTCAGCCAAGATCAAAGAAGAAATAGATAAATTATTAGCAGCTCGATTTATTCATGAAATTGAACATACCAAATGGGTTTCACCCTTGATAGTAGTGTTGATATATTTAGGTAGTGATGTGCATGAACATAGTAGGACCTCAGGGCACTTTTTTCCCTCTTTAGGAGGTTTTTTTCCCAAGGCTTGTATATATGCCTATAGCCCTAACAAGTTAGTTATCTTTGTGCATTCTAGTGGTAATAGATTCAGTATTATGTGTTATGCTCCAAGCTTCTTCTTCTTCCTTGTGTTGTTCGTATGCTTTTGTAGACCTCAA
>MU261091.1:0-2500 GCA_020310875.1 Ceratopteris richardii | reverse complement strand
AGGCCATGATGTGATGATTCTGCCTCATGTCCAAGTTCCTGCAATTTTGCTTTACCTTTAGACTTCCATGCTTGATCTTTTCCATCTGAGATTCTTCATCATCCTCTGAGGTGTCTTGTTCTTCAATCTTCGATTGTTCTCTACCAAGCTTTGGAAAATCTTCTTCAAGATTATATGGTAAATTGACCTTCCTGCATGAATCTTCATACCATGAATTGTTCTCATCAAAAACTACATCTCTGCTTACCAAGAATCCTTTGTTGGTAGGGTTGTATAACATATAGCCCTTTTGATTGTTGTCATATCCAATAAATACACACCTTTCTGCCTTTGGATCCATCTTGCCTCTAACCTGTGAAGAACATGAGCAAAAGCAATACATCCAAAATTTTACAATGATCTAAGCTTGGTCTTCTTCCATTCCAAGCCTCATATGGAGTCATCCCATCAAGGGATTTTGAAGGCAACCTGTTAATCAAGTAAGTGGTTGTAGATACAGCCTCAACCCATAAGTAATTAGGTAAACTGCTTTTCATTTAACATAGACCTTGCAGCTTCAACAATTCTCCTATTCCTCCTTTCTGGCACTCCATTTTGCTCAGGAGTGTACCTTGTAGTTACCTCTCTTTTGATTCCTCTTTCTTGAAGAAAGAATTAAACTCATGGGAGAAGTATTCTCCCCCTCCATCTGACCTTAGCCTTTTTAGTGATTTACCTGTTTGATTCTCCACAAGAGCCAAATATCTTTTGAAACATGAAAAAACTTCATCTTTGTGTTTCATAAAGAATAGGATAGTTCATCTGCTGCAATCATCAATAAAGGAAACATAATACCTTGATCCAGATATTGAAGCTTCCTTGCTAGGTCCCCATACATCTGTATGAACCAACTCCAAGAGATCTCCATGCATATAACCTTTCTTCATGAATGGTAACCTGTGAGACTTTCAAATTGACATGCACTACACTTATAAATCATATGTTGTTTTGACAAATTAGGAAGTCCAAGTACACTTGGTCCCTGTAGATTTGCTTTAATGACCTTTCACCAATATCTGCTAACCTTTGTGCCATACTTCCAATTCTGTGAGTGTCTGACTACCATAATTAAAGAGAGCAATGTTTCTAGTGTCCTGTAATTCAAATGTGAACAATCTACCTGTCTTTTCACCTTTTGCAATTCTTCTGAATCCTTTGACTTGGATCTTCAACAAATGCTCTTGCTTTGTGAACCTGACTTGCAACCCTTTCTCTACTATCTGCCCAACACTTATCAAATTCTTTGTAATGGTAGGGACATAGAGTACCTTACTGAGTAGGTTGATGTTTCCATCAGGTGCTTTGACACTGCCTATTTTCTCCACAGGATGTTTTGTATCATCTCCTGTTTGTACCTCATGCTTATTCCTGGATCTTCTAAATCTGATAGGAGTGCCACATTTCCTGCACATGATTTGAACAACCTGAATCTATGTAGAAAACATGCTCATCAGATTTACCTTGTGGCATAGCCATGTTCATGATCAATAATGAATCCTCTTTGTTTGAGTCTTCTGTGTAGTTATTGTAGTCTCTCCTTCCTTTGTAGCCTCCTTGATAGTTTGAATGATTGTAGTTGTTGTAGGTTCCATGGTAGTTGAACCTTCCTCTTGAATAGCCATAACTTCCTCTATTGTATCCTCTTCCTCTTTGATTCCTGGAATTCCTAAACAATTTTCAGTTGTATGATTAGTTAGTCCACAAATAGAACATGAGTTGGAGTCTTGGGATCTCCCCCTGCCTTGTCTACCTCCTCTTCCTCTACCTCTGCCATGTCTTCCTCTACCTGCATAGTTAGCTTGATATGTATCTGTTGGAACTGTGAAGTATGAAGGACCCGTGAAGCTATGAAGGCTATGGAGTACTTGGAGGCCTCCCTTGAAGCTAAGGATACTTGGAGGCTCAAAGCCTTGTGTGGAAGTCTCTCAATTTCTCACTTTTTACTTTTGTATACAAGTTCTTCATAGGAACTCTCCTTTGTTTCCTTTTTTGAGAAAATCCATAAAAACTCAACCTTACCCTTCCTTTTGTAAAAGAATCCTTTTTGAATTCTTGCCTTAGTTTCAAAAAGGGAGCCCACTTTTTGATACGTGCAAATGCTCTCTCTCTCTAGGAAGATTCTCTTTTTGATTTTCCCAACTACCTACCTTTTTTAACACATCTTTAGTTAATGAAGCCTTTGGCCACTTGTATTCAACGGATCACTCTCCTCTCTTATATAAGGAGAAGCTCATTTTGTAAAGGGAGGTCCCTTGGCCATGGCCTTGGCCTCCATTTTGTTAATGGAAGAAGGTGTCATTTGTTACTCTCTTGCCTCCTCGTGTGCAATGGCGTTGGTCTTGGTGTATGGATTTGCATGTGTGCGTGCATGGTTGGGAGGATGTTTCCCTTTGCTCCTTGTGACGTTGGCCATTGTTGCCATTGATTCATGAGCGTGGTGAACCTCTCGTCTCATTCTTTG